>NCKU01000714.1:0-34725 GCA_003675995.1 Dinothrombium tinctorium | reverse complement strand
TTACTTTAAGAGAACTTCACTGCAAAACATTGTTAGAAAGCAGTATTCAATTTATTTCAAAATAAAATAATTCATGTTTGTAACTTATTCAACAAATCTCAACAACAAATACGATAAAATGCAAAAGATAAGTGCAACACTGAACACATTCTGTGAAAAATGCCTTAATTTTACAATTAATTTAAGTGTAAATGTTTCACAAAACGAATGAAGAAACTCGAATTGAAAATATTTTACTTAATGCTTATGGGTTCACACCGCGAGAAATCTCTGATGCTGTGAGCTTCACAGTCCCTAATGTCAAACTGTGGTTAAGGCGTTACGAAGAGACAAAACATATTAAACGAAAAGAAAGAAGTGGGAGAAGAAAAATTATTAATTTTTAAATTATATTCGCTTATTTTATTTGTCTCATTCATAAATATGTTTGCAGGGAAGTGCGATTTAAGTGAAGTGAAAGATTTTTCTGGACACGGGTGTACCTAACTACCTACCTTCATACTATTTCATATACATAGTAACAAATTTTTAATTTTTTCACAAAAGTTATTTTTAAATTTTACCATTAAACAAATTTTAAAATTAGAAAATGTCATACGCAAAATACTTTTAACGTATGATTGATATTTAAGTGAAAAAAATCGACGATTTCTGAAATTTTTCACATAATTTTTTCTTATAAAAAATGTTATTTTGCTCTTTTTGTTTTCGTCTTTTCGTTCGAGTTCTTTATCACTTTTCCATTGTCGTTTTTGACTTTTATTGAGCTCTTTTAGTCTAGCCATGATGCCGAGTATCATAAGTGTTAAAATGAAAGAATATCTTAAACCTTTTTGCGATATCGCCTATAGAGTTTGCTAATTTTGATAAGCAATACGCTTTTGCGTGCAAACGGTTCTAATACAGTCTTGTACAAAGAACCGGCAACGTTTAATATTATATTAATTACTCTTGCTCTAAATCGTTTTTCTAATTTAAAAAAAAAATTATTTTCAAGTTTTAAAAAAATATTCTTCATTCAATATTCTGTTAGAATATCAAAATAAGTGACATTTAAAAACTTGTGCATAGTTACGAGGCTAATTAAAAAACGAGTCACCCTTCGATTTTGCCTGGTTCGTCACATTACACTTGCATGTATTTCTGCTAGAAACAATAAATATAAATAAAAAAAGATGGCAAGTTGAAAATTCTCTCCTTAAATGATCAAAATTTTGATCATTTACTCGAAAGCGATAAAAGATCGAAACAAAAAAGTTTGATAAAAACTAATTCAGCCATAACTAAAACTATGTAGCAATCAAAAATTTTTAGTGAATAATGTTCAACCAAGAGTCATTAAGTTTTGGTTAGATTTATAGATTTAAATTAAAATGTAATTTCTAATTAAAATACGCTTAAAAATGTTCTAAAATTCTGATTTGTGAAATATGCACAACTGTATTTTGCAATCTGTCAGATGATAAAATTCAAATCATGAAAAAATGAAAAATATTAATTGAGCATTAAAGCTTATGATGTAAAAATTGATGAAAAATTTTTTTGCTTTTACATTTTGCCTTTCTTTATGCTTTAAACAAAACGCTTTTTCCAATTGAAAATTTCGCGATATTAAAAAGCTTTTGCAATTCATGTTTAAAGCAACTTTTGGCAAGTCTCAAAGTGTCTTAAGTTTTTTTACATGCTTTTAAGTTTATTTCTCTGCAAATTGTGGAAAAGCACTTTTCGCGTTAAAGCGGTTAACCAAAGTTTCAAAGTTTTCTGTTTACAATAAAGAAATTGAGCGAAAAGCAATTGAGAATCCATTGCAGCTTTTCATCTAATCGAAACTATCACTTGGCGAGCACCTCAATTTCAGAAGTGTAAACTAAGTATTCTCGGAAAAATAATCGTAAAGTGTACGCAGTGTTCGGTTTTCTCGCTCTTTCTCGCATAATTGTGAGACGAGAAACGAGCGGAGAAAATGGAAGTGAGTAACACTTTACTCTTCAATGGCATTAGGACAGCATTCAATGTACGATACAATCACAAACATCGAACGTTTCGGCTAGTGTCGAGCGTTTAACAATGCAATAAAGTGAAATGCGACAATCGGTAGCGATGCAAAGCTATTACTGAATGATAAACTCAGCATATAAAGTTTGAGATGGAAAGCTTCAGACGATAATTGCGTATGCATTTTGTCAAAAAAGGACGACTAATCTCATTGAGGAAAGGAAAGCAATTAGGAAAGGATTGATGCCTATAATTGAAAGCATCATCTTTCCATAAAAACATGATCAGAACGAAGAAGAGGGAAGAGATGAGGAGAGAGAAAAAGAAGAAGAGTCCTCATAAAACATGAACAGGAAAATGCACTTCTCGTTGTATACTTGTACGTTGAGAACGTATTAAATTGACAACCGTCGCTTACATGCAATCGATTTATTAGAAGCTTTCTGACACACGAATAGTCATAAATGCTTTTGAGTGACAAACAAAATGGCAAAAAATTTTCCTCTTTCGGCACCGCTAAACCCATCCCTTCGTTATTCGTGCGATGAATGATGTGCACCCAACGCTCGATCAACATTCGGACACACATATGTAAAGCGATTCCGCCAAATAAAGTGTTTTTATTTTATGCATAATCTATAAAGCGAGATAAAAATAGAAGCGAATGCGAATTCGCTATTGATCATAAATACTGGCAATCGTAAGAAGAGAAAAAAATTTGCGTTTTCATACGAATTCTTTGCATAAACGTTTTTTGTCGAAGCAATTAAAACGAAGTAAATCGTAGAATTTTGTTCTATTTCTGCGACAGGTTTTAGACCATCGCTTATTTATACCGCCTATGCGAAAGAAGCAGAGATAATGTATTCGAGATGGTCGCTGTCAACGTTTTCTTAATTGAAATATGTAAAAATCAATAGTTCAGACAAGATATGTTTTTGTAAATACACAGGAGTGTAGAGCGGTACTGTAGCGAGCGGAAAAAAAACGATTTCGGTCATCGCTTAATATCATTGTTTTCCACTAAACGACAAACCCTCATTTATTTTTTCGATTTCGGCTAAAAGCCAGCAAAAAAAAGCCGCAGAGCATTTAATACGTAAGAAGCAGCAAAAAAATGACGCAACAGGTTTGTTTTCTCAATGGAACCAATAATGTATCATATTTGCTCACAGTGAACACATGTACAACTTTACTACAACTCGATATATTGCGTTTGAAAAGTTTATCTCGCGAATTTTTGTGAAACATTTTCTCAAAGTGAGTGAAGTGAAAATGAAGTTACGCTTTTTTTTCTCTCGCTTGCTTCTTTTCTTTCTTGCTTGTGAGGCAAAAAATTGTTTTTTTTTTCAGTGAAAAGTAAGAGAAAAGAGAGAGAGCGAAAGGAGAGAGGCGAGAGAGAGAGAGTGAGAAAGCTAAAAATGAGATCGTAAATTTTCGGCACAATTTGGCTCCGAGAACACTTTTCTCTCTCGGCTCGACGTACACACACACACACACACACATTCGCTGCTCTTCTACGCTCTATGTGCGCGTATGTGCGTTATAGTAAACCATTTCTGTTCGCTTATATTCTTTTCAGCGCAAAATAAACTACATTCAATAAATTATTTCTTGTTTATTACTAAGCTGTTAACAATAATAATAAACGCGACACAATGGCTAAAATTTGTTGTAAACACGAGAAGAAGAAGAAAAAATAAATAAATAAACGCGAGTTCAAATTGAAGAAAGAAAGAAAGAAATTTTAGAAACATTGATTGATAAAAAAAAAGTTGACGAGACACCAATTGAAATGAGCTTCTTAGCGACCATTTGTTTTCGAATTTAAAAACACACAAAGAGCAAAACAGTAGCGCGCCGCTATTTCGGCGAAATTTAATTTCGCAAATAGACAAAAATATTTGCCGATAAATGTGTGTGCGTTTGTGGTGCGTTTGTGTGCAAATTTTTCGGTTAAAGCGAGATAAGCGCGATTACCTGTAAATGCAATTCGTACGCGTTGATAATAAAAAAATAATAATAATAAAGCCGTAGACGTGCGAAAGTTTATTTCGACAAAAAATAACCAACGTTTATACAATACTCATGCACACTGAGTTATTATTATACGTGTAATTTGTATTTTTAATGTTTGTGTGCGCAGTGAACGCTCGACACCCGCAATAATATTTAGCGAGCGAAAGCGATGACACAACAAAATTATCTTTGTTTCGCATCGTAAATACCGAAATGCATCGCGCACAAATTGAAAGCGTAATATAATATGAAATTAAATTCACTCGCGGACAGCGAAAAATTCAAATTTTGAATTCAAACGAAAATAAAGCGAAGCAATAAAAGTGACTTCGCTTTGAAAAATTAATTAAACTCTGAGCAACTTAAAAGCCGCTTTCCCGCATCGCTCCGTTCGTTTCGAGCGCAGGACGGACGATGCGTGCACACGAAAAATGCAAATAATCGTTCGCGCTCTCTCTCTCTCGTTTTTGCGTATTTGTTTTTGTGCTCTTTCGTTGCAAAATTTATACACTCGCTTATTGTTTGCACTCTTTTCACTCTGCGTTCGCTTCACTTGAATAAATGTCGCTTTTCTTTTCAACTCGTGTCTCAAAATAGACAAACAGAATGATTGAAATACGTATTACGCTTATATTACGCTGAGCTCGGTAAATTGAGAAAGTGCAATGAACACAACAACCTTAAATCTCGCCGCTTCTTCATTAGTTTTTTAATTCACTCTTGTTTCTCTCATTAAGCTGCGAAACACACACACACGCACATAAACGCAGCGAGAGATAGAGAGAGAGAAAAAGATGAAACTCGGTTTTGTCACTTTTCAAAGCCTATTTCGTGGTAATTGAAAACGCTTCGCTCAAACGTGAATTAGAATTCGTACCTTTGTATTTTCGTTCGCTTCTTTACGCTTACTTTCTAAGATGTTTGCTCGAATACGGAAAATGGAAAAACAAAATTTGGATGCAAAAACAAAAGCGTGAAGAAATATGAGAGAAAACGTATGAATATTTAAGAAAGAATAGAAAAAAAAATGTAAATTTTTCGTATGAAATATTTTTCAAACAAAAAATGTTTATTAGAGCAGCTATTTAATAATAAAGAAGAAGAAGGATGGAAAAACATTTTTTCGAAGCACAATCAACTTTGCTCATCACCTTGGTAATTATAATGAAAAAATTCCGATTGCTTCCCTCACTTTATCTTTTTCATTTTCTTTCAATTAATCGTTAAAAATTATTGTTTTCCCACTTGATTAAGCTGCGAGAAAATTAATTAAAATGTTTAAAATGTTTGCGATGAAAATTTTTTCGCAAATAAAATTAAAATTGAAAAACGTGTATGACGAAATGAGCGAGAATAAAAATGTAAAGATGGCAAAGAAGAGCTTTAAAACATTTGAAAATATGATGGTAAGACTCGAAGATGCGAATTCGACCATTAAACGTCATTACTCAAAGAGAGAGATGGCAAATGTATCTCTCTAAAGATGAAATCAATTATACAAATGCAACGATCGATGATGAGGATAAGAAGATAGATTTAGCCAGATTCTAGCTTTTTGTTTTCGAGTGATTCGTATTTAGATGGTTTCAACTTTATAAAGTGAATTTGAAGTTTTTTTTTGCTTTAAAATTAAGTTTTTGCAAAGAAGCGCAAAACATGGAGAGAAACATTTCGGTTTAATAAAAGTGCTCAAAATTTGCTTGAAATCACTCGAATACTTTTTTGCCTCTCTGCCCTTTTTGCGTTTTCATTTTCCGTTTCGTCGCTTTTTTGCGATTTTTTTGGGGCGAAAGAAAATGAGCGAAGAATGTGTTTTTGTCTTATGCAACTGCTCGCAATGTATTTTGTTGCTCAATTTTTATGCCGCTGCTTATTTCTTTTCCTTCTGCTTCTGCTTCTGCTTCTTCGACGAATGTTCCCACTGCAGTAGTTTGCATTTTAAAAACTTTCTCTTTTCACTGCGCGCTTGCCTTTCGCTTCTGTCCTGAATGCTGCATACAAACGCTCAGTTGAGCGCACAACATAAATTAAAGCGACTATTCTATTCTATTTGTCGAACGCCATATCAAACGGCATATCAAATGGTTACAGCGAACCAATCTGTTTTTATCCTTAAAGAGTGAATATTTTTTCTTTTTTCTCTCTTCTCTCTTCTCTCGCTCACTATCGCTCTTCCTTCTTTTGTGCTCAACGATTGTCTCTCGAGTTTTAAAATTTTCGAAAGCAATTGTCTTTCTCTTTTTAGATGAAGTGAAAGTTTTTTTTTCGCTCGTAAGAAGCGATCTTTTTACCGTACGCAAACAGCGAAAATCATTTTCGGCTAAATATTCAAAATTCTCGCGGTTTCGACGCGAGTTAGTTTTTTGTCGATGAAAAGATTTCGCTGCGCGCTATATTAGCATAGCAAGATTAGATAACTGTTTTATTACGCACGAAATGATTGATACTGCGAATGATGCATAGTTGTAAATGAGTCCGTATTTCATTTGTAAGTAGCGGCAAATACTCGTGAGATTGAAACGTGGTATTCAGAGTTAAATACAAAACAGTGTACATACATCAACAATTGAAGAGTAAGTCTGTGTGCGGTTTCGGTGCGAAGCAACTCTCGCGAGTACTTCTATTTCATTTAGAAACATATCCTCGACTCTTAATCACATTTGCAATTCAAATTATTGAAAATAATACTTAATTTCCTATGCGTTTATTCTCCTCTTTCTCTCTCTCTCTCTCTTTCGCTTTCGCACATCTCGCTTTCCTCTTTTCGCTCGCACACGCACCAGCAACTGTTGTTCAACGAGAGCAGACGAGGGGCATTTTGAAGTTAAGCGAGTGAGAAATCTAATTTCATTCGCGCGGCTCTTGCGAATGAAGAAGATGTCAGAAATCAATTTATTTCTGATTAATTTGCCTCTCTAATCTTTTTTCCACGTTTTCACCGTTTTTGTTTGCGCGGCAACGCAAGCGAGCGAGACAACCAATTCGAGTGAGACTTAATTGACTTTTCAATCGCTTTGCGCTCGGATAACTTTGAATACGTTTCCTTCCTAAGCTGCTGCTGCTTTTTTTTGCAAACAACGCTCGATGCAAATTGCGAAATGTCGACAAGTTGTGTGTATTTGCTTATCAATTAGAGACAAATTTGGCGGAGAAACACACCGGCACACAATCATTCACTTGAGGCGAGTGTGTGAATTTTACGACGAGTCAAAAGTTGCTCAAAGTTTGATGGCGAAAAAGAAAGAAGAGCGAGCTTCGTTCTCCGCATCTATTGTAGGTAATAATGTTGGAAGCGAGCGCTGAATGCAAATGAATGCGAACGCATTTTCGTTTCATTCATACACTCGCGGTGGGAAAGTAAAAAAGGTCAGATTTTATGAAATTGAAATAAATCACGGCTTCGGATAAATTCGCGAAGAGAGGCGAAAACAGTTTCGGCTTTATAAGCTACAGCAAAGAAAGCGAACATTGATTTTTCGGCCGCGAGATGCAACGAATGCAACTGATGTCCGAAACGTTACATGCAGCAAAAAGCAAACTTAGGGTTTCCTGCGGAAATGTGTTTTGCAGTGAAGTTATTCGATGACATCTTTCAATGTAAATTCATCATCGAAATGAACGCGGAAAAATAATCATTTGTGCTCCCGCGAAACGACGGAGAGCGAGGGAAGCGAAGTAAATCCACTTTAAATTCATTGTACAAAAGACGCTTGTTTCTTCTTAAAGTGTGCGCTTTGTTTTTCCTTCAAAAAATTGTAATTGCCTTACACTCGAGTTTATTGTTATGGAAATAAATCGAAGCCGACTTTTAAATGAGTGCTCAGAAACTCGAGTGGATCGCATTCGAAAACGAAACCGATTTGCAAGTACAGGGAATTCGCTCCGATTTCCTTTCTCTCACTCGCTTCGTTCCCCTCTCGCCATCACTCAGCTCTCTCGCTTTCCGTTCCTAGTCGCGATCGCAGCAATCGTTGTAATCGCAGAAATCGCTGCAATCGATTGCATTCGTTAAAAAAATATGACACAACACTCGTCGAGACTATTGGTCGAAAGAAGAACGTTGAAAGTGATTATATACATTTTATTGATTGATTAAAAACTTCGATAATACAGAGGCGTGAGGCAGTCAAACAACGTTTACAGAGACAACGTTTAATTCATAAGCGATCGAAGCATCGATTAATCGGTTCGTTGGAAATTAGAAACAATTTGTGAGGCGTTTTAGCAGCGAGAGCTAAGGAAAATCATCGGCGTCCGCAAAGCCGATCTTTGTGTACACGTATCGAAGAAGAAGAAGAACACGGGTCGGTTAAATTGTTTTTATTTAGCCGTCGAGAATCCTACAAAACGAAATTACGGTTTGTGTGCTTTTTGTTTGCGATTGAGTTGTGTGAACGGTGATTGAAATCTTCTAAGATTACTATGCATTTACTCGCTGGTTTGGCCGAGGTAAAAGCTGTCTTTTTACACACACAGTAAAGAGTGTTACGTTTCAGCGAGTTAGAGCTGTGTTCAGATCGAGTTTTCTAAAGAGAGGAATGATTTAATTGACGCTGGATCGGATCTGTTCACTTTGTTCGGACACCAATCACACAAATCGCATCGCGTCTCATCTCTTTCTGGTGCGCTCTTCTCGAATGTCTTTTTCAGCGAAAGAGTTGAGTTTCGAAAATCCGCGATCAACTACGCGTGCAGTAGTAGTAATACACAACGAGTAGCACAGTAAATGCACAGTAAAAATGAAGTCGACTCCATATCGATAACACGACTCCGCTGTTTCGCACTGCAAATGTAAACAGCGAATAAATTCAATTACAAAAAAAAGCAACGTTTCGAGTTACCAGATGCGTAACACGAGACGAGAGCTCTTTACGAGAATAATCTCGTCATGTATCTTTAATCAAAAAACAATGTCTCTCTGTCTGCGAGGGCAACTGCGAGGCGGCCAGCGAATGCGCCACTCTATACTCACCTTCTCTTAAATTTTCACTGATGTGAAACTTAGCATACATCTCTTCGTTGAACGCGAATGCTTCATTGCTCATTGAGTAATTAGGCGGAATGATTGCTGTGCACTTAAGCCTCAAGTTGCCGCTTTTGAAGTGCTCTTCTTTCGCTTTGAACCTCAGCGATTGGCTCGCCGATTCCAGGCCGTCCTGATGCAAAATCGTCGAAAACTGAAGTTCGTACACATTTTCATTTTTAATCTACAACATCCGAATTTCATTTTCTCGCTCGCAAAACTCGTTGAACAGCAAACTCACCTCTTCATCGTTTATAAACCATTTCAACGAAGCTAGCGGCTTCGATTTAGCCGAGGTACAGTTGACGAACACCTCATCGCCTACTTTATACTTTGCTCTTGCTCCTGTGATTCGCGGTCCATCAGTTGGTAGCACTAATAGAATTCGGAGATTAGCGATTTGCAAAAACACCATAGGAAAAGCTTCGCGTAATAGGCGGCGATATTTTACATGTTTCGATTTAAAATTGAGAATTTTTTTCAAAAGAAAACTTGGAAATAGAAGCAAATAAATAACTCGGACTTACTGTACACTTTCATCTCTTTCTCCATTTCGGCAGTGTCGAAAGAAGGGGCTTCTGCTGAGACTTCGCATCGATATATACCAGCCGAGTTTAAATCGATGTGCTGCAAATACACCGAATTTTTCGTCGACCGCGATAGCTGCGATAGTAGTACAATATTAATGTTATTACGGAATTTACTGCGTTACATATGTATATATCGGCGTATGTTTCGCTTCTTTCAAAAGGAAGCAGAAGCTATTAGCGTTTGAGAAACGGTGCATTTCGCTTTACGTCTTCTCGACGAACGAGTGATCAGTGCGTTCGCAGCGAAACGAACATTTTCAATGATTAAAGCGAAAAGTTTCAACGTGTCATTAAATTTAATATTTATAATTATACCAAGATTACAACGAGAGAGAGAGAGAGCGAAAGGCGATTTCGAACTCGTAATAATTATCGCCAACGAAAATCAATAAAGTAATTTCTCATTTTTCATCGGAATTAAGCAGAGAGCCGAGAAAAAGAGAGATGCAAAGCGAAAATTTGATTTTTACTTACGTCGACTCGAACTCCGGGCAGCGGTAGAAATTGTCCCGGAGGCCAATCTTTGGGCACATAGCGATAGAATTCGACATCGTTTTTGTACCATTTAATCGAATAGAGGCGATCTTTTTGAAGATCGTAGGAACAGGTTAATTCGACACTTTCACCGTACATTCCGGGCGATGGAACATCGAACATAATTAAGCGAAGAGCACAACCGATTGTCACTTCTGCCGGGACACAATTGGGACAATAGTTTCGCGTCAAGTTTTTGTTCGGTTGAGGTTGAGCGAAAAAAAGAAAGAAAACATTTACTTACCACAAGTGATGAAAAAGGTTAATGGAAGAAAGTTTGAGGAATAGAGCATTTTGTGCACTGTGTGGATGCGTGTGTGTGTTGCTCGATGGAAAAGATGATATATCAATGGCAAAACAGAGACAGCCTCTTCTTGTAGCAATTCAACATTTTTCTTATCCCTTTTTCACTGCTCGACAGAAAGACAATGTTTTCTAATCCATATTATGCACGAGCCGTAAAGTGTGTGTGTGTGTTTCTCTATTTCTATTTGCTAAGAAGGCATCGGAGAAGAATAAGATTGATGTTTTCAACTCATTTCCTTTTTCGCTTTCTCTACCTTTTAGCTATGTACACGTCCGCCGTGTATCGCACTCTCGCCCAGAGATATGGTCGGCTGCGAATCTCATTCGACCCTTGCGATGAAAGAAAATGAAATGAAGGCGAAAAGTTTGTTTCAAAATATACTCGCAAACGCTTTCGCACAACTCATTTGCGCTCAGCATTTATGATTCACATGCGTCGCCGTTTTTCTCTGTGTGAATAACGCTCTACGTGTGTCGGATACATTTACGGCGAGAGAGTAAGAGAGGAAAAACGCGGAAACTTCGCTTCTTTATGTATATAAATAAATATCAATGGCATAACGTTTTTGCTCTCGACTAACATTTCCATTACAAGGTACGCGTAATTCTTCAGCAATAATACACCTTGATGTGTTTCACCTTGATTGTGAAGGCTGAGAGTGGAAAGTTTTACATGCATTCAAAAGTTTTTCGCTATCGAAAAATGTTTTTTCTTTCACCGCTTGCTTTCAGTTTCCATTTCAATCGCTTAAAAGCACGACGGGTACACAAGCATCAACAAGCATCGCTTTCGACGATGTGTTTGTTGCTTTTGCATTTGTAGTGCTGCAAGTCGCCAGAGTCGCAAGCAAATCTTTCTGCTTCAAGATAAAAGCAAAGCTGAATTCGTAATTAATTGGCGACTAGTGTCGTAATAAAACTGTGATTGCAATTAATTGCCGCACAATTAGCTAATTGCGAACGCTTTTAATCGCGCGGACTGTTTTGCAAACGGCGAGATTTCATAAATCGTCCGCGTTTGCAAACGAGAAGCTCACTTCTTTACTTGCTTCCTCCGCTACTCTCGCCTCTCTTCGCATCGCGCTTTTCAATGTGCAAACAGCGAGAAAAGTGAACTAAAAATTGAATGAAAATATGTACGCGAAGAATAAAGAGTTACAACAACAGCGATAATTAATTACTTCGATTTCGGACACAGAATAAAGTATGAAAAGTGCGCGAAAAATTTATTAAAACATTCGCCGTGTGATTGATTGACGGAAAAACGGTTAAATATCGCGCTATTTGTGTGAGCAGCGAAAATTTTCTGTTTATTTCAAAAACGCAAAACAATGCGTTAATAGAAGCGAAATAATGACGTGAGAAACATGAATTATGCATTCTTCTCGCCTTGATTTCAATTACAGTTAACAGCTAGCGAAAGAAAGCTGCTAAAACTTTTCATTTCCCACCATTCGCAAAATTTATACTTTGCGTATAATTTACGGCCACTGGTTATTCTTCGCTCTCTGAACGCTTCTGTCTAAGAAACTCTCGGCTGCCCTCGAGCAACACACAAATAATATTTGTTCATGCTATTGAGAGCAAGCACATTGTCTAGTAGAGGCAACGCAACATGACGGCGTTTACGCTAGAGTTCAGAGGCTTCGTTCGTTGCCTTAATGAATAAGCTAATGAAAAATTAACAAAGGATAATAAAAGCAGAGGTTCAACATCAACAAAAAATAAGCCAAAAGTTAAAAATAAAATCTGAGTCTGGAAGAAAAATTTCCCATCTTTCCATTTTAATTGCAAGTTCAAACCCATTATCTCACCAAATATTTAAAGCTCGACATATGTTGCGCCATTGTGGAGAAAAACTTTAAGCAAAAATTTAGTTAAAAAGCTTGTAAAGGATTTGTGCGGTAGCTGTCTGAGGCTTCTTCTTAATCAAAAGTTTAGAACTTTACACATATGGCGCCGTTCAAACAGTGCTTATTCACCTCTTATTTGTAAATAAATTTGTGAGCTTTTTAGATATTAAAATTAGATGAATTTGTAGAGAAGTGCAAAGATATAAACAAAAGACGCTGTTACACACTATCGAATTTGGTAATCATCCAAAGTTGAAGCTCTGACACTTAAATTGCAACAGTTAGACCTTATAGGGAACTTCGAGCTTGTTAGCAAGTGAACACAGTAATTTGTCATGTGAATTTGAGCTGGAAAACGAGTCAAAATTAATTCGAAAGCTTTGTTTTGTTGCGCTGCACAAGAAAGCTTTTTATGCAACAGTTTACTGCAATTGCACACAGATTCGAATGGAAAGACAATGCTGCTTGTCAAAAAGATATTTTCATGCATCGATTTGAGAAAGCAAATATAGTGGAAACATCATTCGCTGCTGATTCATATAAATTTTCTTTGTGGTCTCATTTTCTCGTGAGACATGCAAAATGCATTAAAGAAAACGCGGACCTTTCGTTGCGCGTCTCATCCGTCGTTTCTCACTTCGATAATATAGAATATAAGGCGATGATTTATTTATCGCTGAAAATTCAATTGAACACTACTTTTCGCTTGTTCACCGCTACCGTTTGTGTGTGTGAGTGTGTGTGCACAGCGTTTTTTATGGCCGGCGACGGGTGCTGCGAGAGTAAATGATGAGTGAACGAACGCGTGGAATAGAAAAATACGTCGGCGACGAGCGTATATATTCAAAACGATCGTTAGTCGATTTTTTCCGAACTCTCATTTCTAATATTGACTTTGGAAAGTAAAAAAAGCGACAGAAAATATATGAAAGTTCCCCCATCGGTGCACTTTTTTGGTGCATTCCTTTTATGACCCATTTAATTGCTCGTCTATTCGAGAGCGAAATTATACAGAAACGCGAAGCAAAAAGGTTAATTAGCAAAAATTCGTATTATGAATAGGACGGTGGGTAGCCGAGTGTAAAGTAATAATGGTATGGTTAGCTCTCGGAGCGTAATCGTAGTCGCTTCAATTATTTATTACCGACTCGTATCGAGCCGTACTGATTTACTCGCACTCGCAATCATTTTCGCCACTCTCGCTCTCTCTCGTTTGGGCAGCAGGCAGCATTGCAACAAAGGGTGGGGTTTAACTCGAGTTGGTTTCGAGTGGTGTCCAACTACAACAAACCATCGCTAACGATATCTCTGCGACCGAAGCGTTTTGTGGCTTTTGTGCGCTTAATTACACAGCGTCGATGTTATTTTACGTTTAGTCAGCAAAGTTTTCGAATGAAAAGTTGCATTGAGCGATGAAAGCGAAACTTGCGACACATTCTAAGCTCTCGAATCGCGATCAAAAGTGGCCCTCTGAGCGCGAGATTCGTTGCGTTGTCAAACACTTCGTGCAAAACATTTTTTTTTTGTTTTAGATATTGAAAAACAGCGAAAACGCTTTGCTCGCCCTGTAATCGGATATTTGAATACAGAGTGAGAAAGCAGCGAAAGTTTCGAGCAGCGAACTTTCGGCGCACATTTCACGTTTTCTCACAAAAGTTTGCGAAAAGCTTTGCGTAATAACGGTTGTGTATAGTTGCGAGTAAAAGAGAGAACAAGCTTTTATGCAAGTGTTGAGAGTAAGTGTTGTGAAAAGGTGCACACACGAAACAGTGATTGAGAAGAGCGCTTTTTTGCGCCTCCATTTTCCTCTCACAACTCTAATTTGTGTTTGTTTCATTTTTTCTCGTTTGTTTTCACTTTAAACACTCGAACGGTGAACGCGAAGAGTAGACTTTCTGCTCTATCATGAGCAAAATAAATGATTATAGGTTATAAACTGCCGCAAGAATGTACGCCAAATATATTGAAGCTTTACACGCGAAACTTTACGAAAACACGCCACACACTCAATGAAAGGGATGAAAATGGTTTATCGTTCGCTAAAGCGAGGCGAACGGTGGAGATGAGAGCGCGAAGTGAAATTATGAATGGACCTTCGCTCTTCTTTTCGCCCTCGTTTTTGGTTTTTAAAACTCGAACCGCGAAACGAGCACTGTTCGCGCGGATATTCAATATTAAAAAGCTTTCGGCTATAAATTTCAGCTCAAATCCAGACTTGGCGCATTTTTCTCGTTGTTTTAACTTTTCTGAAAGCAAAAGGAGAGTAAGCAACTTCTCGCCGGGTGCATTAGAACACACGCATCGTGCCGTGGGCCTATTGTTAGATGCGAAAGGCGCTGCTTTTCTCGCTCTTTGTGCTCTTTCTCTTTCGCTCTTTTACGCGGCGATTGATTGCATTCGCGAGCCGAGTTTATGTGCAAAGCTTTCGCAATCGACACTATCCTAATTGTCGTGTTTACGTCTTTTAGCTTCAAAATTATGTTACCTTTAATAACGCTTGACGCCGTAATATTTCCTCGCTGAAAGTAGCGGATTTACGTTTATTTACGCTGCATCGGGCGCAGTTTTACTTTTCTACTGACCAAAAGAACACGAAAAACGCTCGGGAATATTAACTTTTCATTTACGGCCCATTTTCGCTTTTGCAGCAGCTTTATACACTTTCGCTTTCATACGTCTAGAGTCGCGAAGTTATATTCGCGCAGAAAGAGCATTGCTGCTGGAGCCGAAAGACCGAGCGATTGAGCGCAATAAGTTAGACATCACTTTGAAAGCTATCAAAATTTATTGTTTCTTTATTTCGCGTCGAGCAGAAAAAGTTTATCGCTCGTTGCTTAAAACAGCTCGCCATTAAAGCGCACTTTATTGCATTACACAAAGCTTCAAAGTTGGCAGCGAAAGAGCGAAAGAAGCTTACCTGGTTCTCGAAGAGAAATATGTGTGCGCGAAAGTGTGTTCACTTCGAAACGATTCGGCTGATGCAGAAGAGGTCGAGAAGCGAGCGAATCTGAACAGCGGTCTGCCGCTTGCTTCGCGCCCAAGTTTTGCGAAACGCACCGAAAAAGTTGGGCAGAGTTTGTTGCGTTTGTCGCCGAGTTTAGCACAAACTTTTCAGCACTCGAACGAAGCGATAAACGAAGTGAGAGTGTTGAAGTGAGGCGAGCAGAAAAAAGATGCGAAAAGAGTTTCGGGTTTCGCTTTTAAGTGTGTTTTCGAAGTGTTCAGCAAATGTTGAGCAAACATAAAACGAACGATTCGATTGCCGTGTGCCGTGCGCAGTCTATTTTCAGTGCGACGTCGTATACTTCATTTAATTCTCATTTCACTTTCATTTCTTGTGCCACTCTTCAGAAAGCTGTTAATTTATTTACCTTCATTTCGCACCATTTATCAAAAAAACGTCGCTCGTCGATCGCTTACCTGCGCGCAAAACGCTGAAAACTCACCGTGACAGTTGGCCGAAGCAAAAATTATTTTTCTCGGTCAAGCGCTGGCGAACGAATGAAGCAGCGGTTTGATGCTGCATATCGTTTGATGCCTCAGCATCGTGCAATTAAGCGAAAATTTTTGCGTGTGCGAGAGTGAGCGAGTGTGTGCATAAACGAGAGTGAAGTTTAAAAGCCTTTTTTCGCTGTTTGCTCGCTGCTGAAAGCTAAACACTCGCTACACGTGGCAGTAAACGACGTGAAAATGTTTCGCGTGCAATTAAACGCGTCAAGTTGCATTAGAAAGAAAATCACTTTTCTTAAAATCACTCCCATGCATAAATATTTTATGCATTCATTGCTTTGCGAATGCTGCGAGTCATAAATAGCTGGCGCGGCGCACACATTTTACTGTCCAACTTTTCACACGAATTCACCGTTTGATCGCTTTTCACGTTCAATTGCGAAGAATAAAAAATTTGAATCTTCACGTAAAAGCATTATGCGATGTGTATTTAACAAGTGTGCGAAAGCACTTTACACAACTATTGTCAGCAACCGAATCAATATATAATTTCTTCTTCTTCTTTCTTCCTCTCTCTCTCCTCTTTCTTTGCTCTGCGTATGAATGGCTAAGTTGAACCGAATGAGAAAGCAGCAGAGCGACCGAGAGGAAGAGAGAGAGAGTGATGTACAATCGGCGAGTGTTGTATTTAATGAAACTCATCGAATTTATTTATTATTTTTCGCTAAACGAATTCATCTCAATCTTCGTTTTTCAGATACATTTTCCATCTTTGCTCTCTTTCTTCCTTTTCTTTTGTGGTCTTCGCAATCCTTTGCGTTCGCTGCGACACTTGTCACTGTTCTTCTTTGCCAATTCTTTACCGAAAGACGTATAACTGTTTTCACCTCTATCTCTCTTTTCATAAATCTACGTTACGTTTCTCGTAATTAATTCTAATCGCTTATCTTCTTCACAATCGCTTTAATAGAATTTAATCGAATATTTTCTCATTAATAATAACTCACTAAGCAGCAACTAGATCACTTAGCTTCTGCTAATTATCTTATTAAAAACTTAAGAAAAACTCGCTTCAAGTTATGAAAGCTTCACTCGTCTGATCATTGCACGAATTAAGTTCATTTACATTCGAACTCAAAAAACTTTAATTTCAGCGTTTGCAGTGAAGTGTGCTTTAAGTGAGAAATTTTTGAACAAAATGCACAAACTCGTCTTCGAATTGCACAAATTGAAGCAGACATTCTTGCAAAAAATGTGTGAAGCTCTTTTTTCGAGTAAATTTCAAGTCGGAAAACTCTTTTTAAACCGTTTTAGGATTTTAATTTAATTTAATTTAATCTGTTTTGGCACTTTTTGAAAAGAAAATAAAGCAAATTTTAATAAAAAAAAGACAGTGAAAAAAAATTGCGCGCAATTCATCGCTTTCGGCGATCAGCGCTCTTAAAAAGAAGAGAAAAGAGCAGAAGAGATGCTTTTTCATTCAAGTCTCAATTAATTAACTCCGCTTCACGGCGAAAAACAGATGAGCAATACGTGCGTTCGCAAGCATCGCTATCGGCCTTAATTGCGCCATATTGCAACTGATTTTTTGCTTCATAAAAAGCAAAAAAAAAAAAATTTTCCAACTTAAAACTTTGAAATATTGGCTCTGTAATCTTATTCAACAAAAGTTGAAAAGCTTTCTCGATTCGAAAGAAAAGGAAACGGCTGAAATTTGCAAAATCAGCTCGTATTCGCGATCAGGCATTGATTTATTCCGCAAAAGTAACAGTTTTAGCTCTGCGAGTTTTGACACAGCCAAAGTGTAGCTTTGCTCTTTTTTTCAATATAAAAAACATTAGTTTAAAGCCGCGTTTCACGGCGAAACGTCGTTTCAGTAAACATTACCCTGCATTTAGCATCCATATGTTTTCTAATTTGCTTTTCATACGAGAAGCAAACTTTTTGCTTTTTTCCTATCAATAAAATTGAAAAACACTCGTTTCGAAATGCATTCGAAAGCCACAGGTTTGCGAATTTTTCACGCCACGCTTCTCGCCTTTTATTCAAATCTCTTTCGCCGTCGTTCAAAACTTTTCAAAATTACAAATAAGTGGGCAAAGTTTCGCTTCTCTTTTCGTCCAGCATTTCCTCGCGCTTTCGCCGCCGACACTTTCCGTCGAAGATTTGAGTGCCTTTTCGATGGCGAAAAACAGAGAAGCAGAAAAGCGGAGCAATTGAAATGAATAGAGAGCAACTTTTGGGAGGAAGTCGAAGGAGGATAGAAGCATGAGTGAGTCCCTGAATACCATTGTCATCAAGTGAATCGGCGAGCGTTCGATGCTCTTTGTTCTGCTCGCTGCATTGCACTCCGCTCGCCTCATTCGCATCTTCTTCGCATCTTTTCGGCGACTGTTCGGCAATCAAAAAGTTAAAAACGAGCTTTGCCGCCTGCTCTCTAAAGCTTCGATTAAAGCAATTTTGAGAAATGGTATCGATTCTTTGTCTTCAAATCGTTCCTCGTTTCGTTTTTTGTCGCAATAAAGCATAACAAAGTAATGTAAATGTTGCTCGAAGCGATTTGAAACGCAAGCAAAAGCAAAAATTGATTTCTTTGGTCTTTTTGAACTTTTTTACAACTTAAATTTCGGCGACATTTTGACTCGCTTTTGTTTTTAGACAATTATTAATACTCCTGCTTTCTCTAGAAACTCTTTTGCTTTTCCACTTTCGCTCTGCGATTTTCTACAAATCTCAGCACAAAAGTCAACATCGGTGCCTTGTCAAACAAATTGCTTACGCATTTACTTTTCTGACCCTTCTTAATTATTCAGCATTCGCGTACTTCATTCATTTATTCATTCTCTCTTGACGCACTCGCTGCTTTCGTTTTTTTTCGCCGTCAAAAATCAGTGCGAAGCACACGGCCGCGGACGTGCGAAACGTGCCGTTCGCTATTTCGCGCGGCTAAACAATTGTTTCCAACTTATTTTCATCATTACTTTGCTTTTCGCACATTTTGCGTACGGAAAAGTGCATTTGACAACTTCACTTCTTTTTAATTTAATTGCGACTTCGCTGTTTAACTCACTTCCTTGTTCAAGCGGTCAACGCGCGCGTTCGTGACTCTCTATTTTCCTCCGAACTCGCCGCGCCACAATAAAATTCGAAGTATTGATTGAGCTTTTGCTTGATTTTCTCGCTCTGCTCCACTTTTTCAATTAAACAGCAAACTTAGCGAGTTGCAGCTTTATTGAAATGTAGCTCGCACTCTACACTCGGACCGAGTGTCAATCGAATGAGTTGTGGTTATTTTCGCGAGAAGCAACAAACAGAAAAAGTTCTCTTTGTTCGAGATGTGCGTGAAAGCAAATAATGGTCGGCCACATTTCGAGAAATGCGATGATATTAGAGAAACATACAATTTGCAAAATTGATGAAATTGGAAAAAAAAAGAGGAGAGAATGGAACGGTTTCGTTTGAATTATATTTATATTGCAATTTGAACGAAAGATTGTGTGAAAAGAATCGTTTTGTTCGCTGTGTGAAAGAAGGAAGGCAGTTGTCGAGTTTTAGGAAACAATTTGGACAAAGCAGTTTTAATGGATTGATGATGGAATACAGCGCTTTGTGTACACTTCATAGTAGCTGTCAATAGCATGTGTACACTGTTTCACACACAATCGTTGGTCCGCTTACTTTAAAAACATATTCATTTATGCTTTTTCTCGCAAAATAGAAAAGAGAGCAGCCGGGCGAATGCATACACTTCGATTTGCTCCAACCAACGTTTACTAGCCTCCATTCCAAACTAATAGCAATCGCGATTTCATGGGATTTGCTTGATTTGGTGATTTGTGGTTCCATTTGAACTCCCGAATGGTTTACATTGAATAACGAACGTAACGAAACCCTGAGGTTGGAAAACTGTTCGTGCCGTGATTAACTCTTCTCCATCGACAACCGGCTTTGCTCGCCGAGCGATGCAAATGATTATTTTTTAAAAAGCTCAACTTCTTAAAATTAAACTCGCTCTGAATTGAATTTTTGTTTCTTTAGAGAGAAGCTATGCAAACAGCTGGAAAGTGAACACTTTCGAGAGCATATTGAGTTGAGTGTTCGATTGTTTTTGTTGATTTATCTTTCGTCCGATGTTTTTTCGTGTGTGTGTGTCGAAAGTCGAGAAATGAGCGGCAATCGAATCAAACTTTACTTAATTTGATTTAAGTCTAAGAAACAAGGTTTGCTTCTTTCGTCGCTTTTTCTCGCAGTGTTTGACTTTCAGGTTTCACTTTGTTTTTTCTGCTCGCTTGTCACATAATTAAACGCGAACTCGCCGTGTATTCTAGACGAATATACAAGTTTGAGCTCTATTCCGTTGTTATAAGGAAACAATTGTACGTTTGTCAGCGCTATTTCTCCGCCAGTCGAAATTCGCTGCTGCTTCTTTCGAGAGCTTAACTCTGCTTTCTACACTCGCAATATATCGAAGAAGCAAACAGTTTTTTAAGTTCTCGCTTTCGCTCACTTTCTGCTTCTCTGTTTCGCTCACTACGAGCGACTTTTTTCGAGCGCAAACGAGATATGTCAAATCCTCTTATCTTCTCGTATATCGTTTAATTCTCGCAAAACGTCAAGTTTTTGCGCTTTCACCTTTCGCTAACTCGTGAAATTGGTTAAAAATTGAATTTCAATGAATTTTCGTCTCGCGAGCGAAAGTTTCTTTTCAAGCGTTTAGCAAACGATACTTTCGCCATCAAAAGTTATGCGAAGCAAATTTGAGACGGAGAAAAAGTTTGATCACTGCAGCTGAAGATCAATTTTCATTTGATTTTGTATAAAATCGAACGAGCGAATTGTTTCGACGCGATCAAAAGCGCGACGAGACTGAGAAAAGAGGCGGAGGCGAGCAGCGAAAATCATTGCGAAATATGCGATGCTTGCCGCAAACGAGCGCGTTCAATTACAATTTTAATAAGCGAATGAAACAATTAATAAGATGTTAAACCAAACGTGCGTTATGCATCTTTATTAAAATTTAATTACTATGATGTTTGTAATGCGTCACACATTTCGCGCTTCTCTTCAACGCTTTCAATTGCGATTAAACACTTGGTAAACTGTTCAAATTGCTTATACACAGTGTACCAAAACGACGATTCCACTCTCGTTTCAGAATAAGCCGATCTGCATAATAAATTAATTTTATTAAACAAATACAAGCCGTTCCTCTCTTTTTGTTGAGGTTAATGTTTACACTTGTTCTTATCCTCTTGTGTTTTGTTCGCGTGAAATTCTGCATTTAATTTCTCATTTCTTTCGCAAATCAGTTTCGCTTTTAAGCCATTACCGATTTTGCTATCAATAATCGTCAAGTGAAGCGAACACTTTTAAAGTAATTTTAGAATTTTATTTACACCAATTTTTTCACTTTTAAAATTTGAAGATTATTTCAAAAAAATTTACGAAGCATCCCTGAAATTTGCAATTATCAAGTGTGTCAACAAAAAATTTATGTAAAACCGCAATCGATCTTTTTGTTTACCGTTCGGTCGCATTTTTTTATTATTATTTTTAAAAAATTGGACACATATTGAAGTGAAAGGAACAATAAAAGAAAAAAAAGGAGGAAAAACGCGAATTCAATTTCGTAAAGCAAAAAGTAAATTGAAACTTTTTTGGTAAATATTTAAAAGATTTTTTTTTGTATTTTAAAAACAGCGTTTTATAACGCAATGGACTCGATTTTGTATTAAAGGAAAAGAGAGAGAGAGAGATGAAGCATTTGTTTTTTTCGAGAGTCTCGTTCGAAAACTAAACTTTTTGTCGATCTCTACGCTAAAGGCAAATTTTATTTCGTTTAATTTAATACTCAAATGCTTGCAAGCTTTTTCAAATATTGTACATTCAGTTGAATTGTTTCGCCTATCAATGCGCATTGCTCTCATTCTATCATTTCGCTAATTTTTGATATACGAAATCACTATGAAATTACATTTCATTGCCCAAACGAGACTTATATATATATAAATAGATGTGTGCGCGTATTTTTGTAGTATGATGCCATTGTAAAAACGAGCGCTCATTTACTTTGTTGTTTTGAGAAAAATTATAACTGATATTCTGTGTAAAAATAGTTAAGAAGCAAAATGAGCTCTCATTTATCTTTTGTAATAGCGCAAAAAAAAGCAAGCGGCTGCGGAGACAGCGACGTCGTGCTCATAATTTAAAATTTAAACGAATGCAAAAATGAGTAATTAATTCTGTGGAAATTAGCGCTGCTAAGATTGCCCGAGTGGAGGACACGATCGAGGCAGATAAAGGCGAGCAAGATTTGAATTTGGCAGGCGAACATCGATATTTTTGCAAAAGCGATTACGGCGAGAAAGAAGAATAATGAAGTTTTCTTATTTCGTGAAGTTTTCGTTTGCTAAAATGCAAAGTAGAATGAAAGTGCGGTTAAAATGGTTCGAATGCGGAGAAACGATCACAATGAATGCAAATTGCGCTTTCATCTTGTCCTTGTTTTTGCGAGCAGCGAATTCAAAACGCACTTCATTTCTAGTCGCAAAGAGTTTATTAGCACGGAATCATACCGCATTCTTAATTCGAACCGGAGCTCTGTGTTCAAGCTTCGATTGACACGAAAACGGTTGAGAACGGGGCTTATAGCGATTGCTTTCATTTTATCCGCGCGTTTAGCGAACCGTTTTTGAAACGCTCTCGAAGAAAGAAGCACATAACGCGATTAACGACGATTTTCGGTAATTGAAATGTTGACACAAGCGATCTGAATTAGGCTTCGCTACTGAATCTTTTTCGTGCATCATATTAAGTTTTCATCCAGTCAACATTGTGTACAGTGAGCAGTGGGTTGAGTGAAAAAAAAGGAAAAACTTTTCGCTTCGAAAGCATTCGCCACAATCAGTTAATAAATATGGCAAATGTTGACCTTTGCAATGATGAAGAGTATCACTGTCTAAACGAATCTATTGTACGCATCGCGAATGCTTCATTCAACTTTCGCTCTGAGCTCCGTCCAAAAAGCGTGTGCATCTTTTGTCTTTCGCTCTCCAATTCGCCAAGTTCGTTATACAAATGAAGCGCTCATTTCGGCGTTCACTTGCAAAGCACATCAATCGCCTTCTTGATTTCAATTTCAATTTCGCCGCATCTAATCGTAACACGGGAGACCTGCATCCATACTTGCATGAATCTATTATCAGATTACTCGCCCACTCTATATCAATTTGTTTGTTTTTTGGCGAATGCTTTGCACAAACTGAGATCGAAAAAAGTACAAAACGAATACTCGAGTATGTGGCTGCACGCGGCAATCGAATCAAAGCAAGCGAATTCGTAGAAAAGGCTCAGTGGTCATTAAAGCGTTCGCTCCGCGCATAAAACAAAGCAGAAGCTGGGGTATGTAAACTCGATTTTTTCTATGCGATACATTTTTAATCGAATACAACAACGCAGTTGCGTTCACTTTTTCGGTATAGCGAAGTTTGCGGGAAAAAAATTAAAGTTGAAAAAAAATAAGCGAAACTTATTAAACATTAATACTTTCATTAAAAGATGACATTTTAAATATTAATGAGATCTGTGAATAAAACTTAGCGAGTGCATGCGAACTTTTCTAAATATGTAATGCGCCTTTTCAGCTAACATTTGTGTTTATATATATAGCTTACTGTGTTTTAATGTGCCTACTTAAAAAAATACTTTTTTACTCGATCAAAGTTGACATCAGTGTAAATATTGCTTTAGTCTTTTAGCACAACATAATTTACAATTTGCTTCATTCGATTCTAGCCAGAGTCGAAAATATTTCTTTCAAGCTTAGCCTCTAATACGCGCAATTAATATCGAGCTTTTTGTTTAATTTTGCTTTGAAATAAAACAAATAAATCGTGCGCGAGATTCGAAGCACACAATGAAACAAGCACTGATTTCAATTTTAAGAGTGATTGTTATTCAACGTAAGATTCACGCCTTCATTACACTCTCGAGAATTCGAGATTCGCGTAGTTACATTCTAAAAAAGTAGACGTGTGCTAACGCTATATACGCAGAGACACAAAGAGCGAAACAAAAGCTCGAATAGACACATTTTACAACTGCATGCATAAGCTTTTTGCTCGTTCGCTTTTCTCTTCGCTCGCATCTCTGTCTCTCACTTTTATTCACTTTTTTTCGCCTATGTTTTGACTACTCGTGTTTCGAGCACATAACAACGGCAAAGGACAATGGAATTTCACGAAGAAAAAAAGTGAACACTAATTAAAGCTCGCTCGCTAATTACGAATATCAGATTAATTTTTTCTTTATCCTCTCAGTTTACAATTGAGATTTTTTCGCTATTGGAGCAAGTTTATTTTTGCTTCGCAATTAAACTTGCATTTTACTACGAAAAATTTTCAATGAGTTCGCACAAAGTTCAGTTCAATTTTAAATTTTAATGTAAGAATTGTAATGAAAGAAAGTAAAAAAATTTTCACTTTCTATAACATTTAATGAAGCGTGTAAAAGAATTTTGACGAAAAAAAATTCAAACATAACTTCAAAAGATAAAAAAGAGATTTGATAACATAAAATTCGTTTAATAATAAAGTGAGTAGATTTTTGCTCGCTTAGAAAATAAGAGAAAAAATACGCTGAGATTCACGATTTTCAAATTAAATATCATTTTGAAAATTTATTCAAATCTTATTTGCTAAAAAATATGTCTGCCAAGATGAATTCAATTTGAAACTCTTTTACAATTCTATGCATAGATTTGAACACGATGTAAGCGGATAGTTACGTACGACGTATTCGGTAACCAAATTTCGGTTTTGACTTGAAAGATGTTATTTTCGCAAAGTTGAAAAATGTGATTTTTTAACATGGCTTTTTATTATGTTTTTTTCGGCGATAAAAAAGTGCGCTGATCTCTTTCGTAGTATATTTACTTTAAAGCATTGCATTAAATTTGTTTGAGAGTATTTTTTGCGGAAGAAAAAAAAACTTTTTTTTCAGGCAAAAATGTATTCGAAGCTTCGAGTTTTTAAAAAATTTACTTCTTTCTCTTCGTTTCCATTGCTTTCGAGTTTCGAGTCTATATTTTGACTTTTGCAAAGCAGCAAAACATCTTTTCAAATTGAGCTTCTTTTCACATATCGAATCGATTTGATGACAAAACACAATCAATTGTTAAGTGATTGAAAGTGTATCAAGCATCAATTGCTTTCTTCTCTCCAAAGATAGAAGCAAAAAGAATGAGAGTAAATGCATGAATGGTTAACTTTCAGTTACTTTTTTCTTTCTTTACTTTTTCAAGTTTGCTGTACTCCAAATGTTAGATCAAAAGTTGAACGTGAGGCAAATACCAATCGCAATTCGAATTAGAACGAAATTTTAAATGATTTTGAGAAAAATTTTTTTCTTCGCTTTATTTCATACAGTTCTCTAGTAGGAACATAAAATTTCCTTACTCTTAAAATTTTGGTAGCAATTTTTGTATATTATGAAGACTGTCATGCTTGCGTTAAGTTTGATTTTTGTTTCAATTTTTATTTTTTTACCAGTCAGATATTTTTGAATTTTTTATCTTTAAAATTTTAATATTAATCTCGAATTTTAGATTTACTCAAATTTTCAACATTTTGGTTAATACGAAAATAAAACGAACATCAACGGCTTGAAATGATAAAAACGAAAATTAGCTCCTAAATGAGGCACAATCAGACTTCTTGGTTTCATTTTTTTTCTCTTTTCATTTTATTTTCAACAAAAGCGCACATCTATTAAAACACGTCACGCACTTAATTACAGTAATTGCTGCAATTAAATAATCGCAATTAGTAACATTTAATGAAGATCGTTTAGAAAAAAAGTCATAAATGGTGATCGTTAAACGAGCGCATTTACAAGTTTACTTCATTACAACTTTTCTTACTTTTGTGTTACAAAGTTTAGAAAATCAAACATACATTCATAGCTCAATTATAATATTTTGAAAATGCGCGATGCTGGCCTAAAATTTGCTTACTTCTCCATATACTTACTATCTAAATAAATCAGTTTCTAAAAATGATAAGAAACTTTTTGTCGCCACTTTTTAACTTAGCATTTGATAAAAATCTTCGTCACTTTTCTTTAAGTTTGAATATAAAAAGTATTTGAAACTTTAATAACAATTTTTTATCATTATTCCGTTTAAAATAACGACAATAGCGAGTCGTTTTAGAATTCTCATCTTTCTAGAAAGATTTAAAATTGAGATGATCTACTCTTAATTAAAACAAACTTTAAACATGCGAAAAACTCGCAATTTTTTCAATAATTTCTCAAGAAATGAAATATAGAAACAGAAGGTAATGTTTAAATAAGATAGAACTTTTAGATTCAATCGAAAATTATTCAAAAGTTATTAATAAACTCTTTCAATTATTTTGTGTCTTATTCATATTTTTAAACATTGGAAGTAAAAATAAGAGCTCGAGAAAGATAAAGTCAGTATTCAATGTGTTCGTCGGTGAGTATCTTTGACGTGAAATATAAAATGAATTTCATACTTTATAGCGATAGTTTCTTATATTTCATAAATCATACAACACGCGATTAAATATCGAATTACTGAAAGCGTCTTTCGGTTAAAAAAAGTAGACACGTTTCAAAAAGGAGAGAATTGAAAATGAAAGAGAAAAGCATATTTTGAAGTCGAAATCTTTGTGCCTAAGTATTTACGATCCAGTAAAAAATGAGTTTAGATTCGTCCTATCTCTCAAAATAATGCAGAAAACATTCACTAACCATTGGCGTTTTTTGGTTTCAATCATAAATCACATTTAAATGCAATTATGAGCGTTGAAATTCAATTTTCTAGCGTGACCTCTCTATTATCATTAATATATCGCCGAAATTTCGATCTCTGTGACACTAAATGCACCCATCGCGAGAAATGCGTCACATTTTTTTCATGCGCTCGGCACTTTTTCCCTTCACAATCAAATCAACTTATGAACTAAACGCGAAACTCATGCTGTCACTCTTCTTATTCACGTTGGCTTTCATTAAAAAATACAGCAATAAGGTGCAAATCATTAGAAGAGGCAAAAGAACTGCGCTATCATTCATAACGAAATGCGAGGGGAGCGAATAAGAGAGGAGCAAGAGAGAAGAAGAGAGATGAAGAAGTAAAACGAATAAATGATGTTCATTTTTTTCTGCCTTTGCGGAACAAGAAATTGATTGAAATCGATGGTAACGTGTGTTATTAATCAAGCGAGAGCGGAGAGAAAAAAATATTGATTCGTGAAAAAAATTTTTTTAAATATGTGCGATATGAATAAATAGACGGGGAGCAAAATTGCGTTTTGAAAAGTTGCTTTTCCAATTAATGATTGCGAGAAAATATTGCGCATTTCGTCGAACCGTTCGCCTCTATCTCTTTCTTTGCTTTCTTTTCTCGCTTTTCTTTTTAAAAATTTGATTAACTCGAGAAGAAAAGACACTGGAAAGTACAGTTTACTTTCGAAATTTGTGTACATAGACAGCGTGTCTAAATATAATCTCTCAGAGTTTGTTCGCTCGAGCGAAGCGTGTAAAAATCGTTTTGTTTCTAAATGACGATTCATGAGTGCGGGTGCATTGGCCAGCGTATCAATCACCAATTTCGTCAGAAGAAGCGACAGCGGCTGACATGCGAACGCGTATCGCGGCGACGATCATCTGATCGCGATAGGTGCGAATCGCGTTTAGAGGCAGTCCTCTTCGATTTCGGCGATCGGTCGGCGATGGAAAACGCGAATCTGCTCGGAATAATTTTTCAATAAACGGCGCTTGTAGTTTGCAAATAGTTTCGCTTGTCTTCGGCTCGATCCGCTTTTGTGTAATGCATTTTTAATGATGTCGAGTAACGATTGCGAACGGCGTACTGTTTCGTTTATATCGCTTATTTACATTGCAGAATCATGAAAATTAGTCTCTTTAATTTCTTCTTGTTTTCGTATTCAATGCGATCACCATTTTTCGAGAACAAATCATTTCGCGACAAGCGATGAAAGCGATCGAAATGAATGAATATATGACTAAGTGAATGAATGAATTGATGATAAAAGAATGAGTTCGAGAGAGAGAGGGAGAGAGAATTCTATTTGTTCTCAATTTCGATTACTTTATTGAGCTCATTGCAAAACATTTTCTGAACTAATTGCTGCTTTTTTGCGAGACTTGCAAGTTTTATGCAAATTTCGCTGATTAATGTGAATTTTATTTTCGGCGGCAAAATTTTGTCTGGATAATAAAAACTTAATTACTGTGATATTTTTCCAACAGAAGCCGATGCGCAAAAAGCGTCGGAAGATGCATTGAAAACTTTTGTCGCTCAAAAAAAAAGTTCAACGATTTCACTTGCTTTGCACAACAAGCATTTGTTTGTTTTCGAAAACTGCTCGAAACGCTGTATTACACTTTGTAATTTATTGTGTCAACCATTCGAGTGTTTGAAGTAGAAGCGAATAGTGTTGCACTTTGACAACTACCTTTGATTTATCGAAATTACGCGACTTAAAAAAGCAAGTCGAAGATGTTTCTTAGCTTTTTTTGCATTTCAGCTCGCAATAGTTTTCATGGTTTTTTGCTTATTCAACTGTGAAATTCGCCATATGAATGCGTTATTTTCTTAATTATGTTAATTTGTTAATGTTTCCGTCTTACATTTTTTTTGTGGCCTCTTTCCTTTATCCAAACGATCGATACGCAGCTCTTATATTTGCATTTTTTGCAAAAAAATTCTCTTTGTTCCGATAAATTTTATTTATGAAATTAAATTGACAAAATTTCTCTTCTTTTGGCTTTGCATTAAAAATGCTTGAATTAAAATATTTATTCCAATAAATTTAAAATGTACATTTGCATGAAAAAGGTAGAGTATCAAACAAAAATGGTGCAGCTGAAAAATGTATTCCAGAAAATTTGCTTTAAATTATAAAATTGCTTGTTATTAATAACATTTTACATCTCAAATTGAGATTCTCAATTATTTAATCTAATTTTTTAATAATTTAAAAACCATCATCGTTAGCGAGAATGCAAGCAGAATAGTGAAATTTCAAGGCTTATTGATAGGAAAAACATTTACGAATTGATGAATGATTACATTCACTCGGACTGATGACGATTGATAACAATATAAATTCGGATGGATAACCAGAAATACGTTTCGAATAAATTAACTTTTTTAAAACATTCACATCAAAAATGGTGCTCTTTGAAACATTAAAAAATTTGATTAACTGAATCTGACAAGTTAAATATGTCAATGAAAATATTAAATATTAAACTTTGTGTGATAATAAAATTTTCTGAAATATTTAAAATTTCCTAAAATTAAATTCAACATATTTTGTGCGTTATTGTACTACTGGAGACAGCGAAAAGCGCACTCTACAGCAATTCACTAAGCTTAACGCAAATCGTACATTTTTTGAACTTATTTTGATGATAATATTCTAATTCAACATTACAATAAATGTGTAAACAAGATAAGAATAGAACTCACTTACATTTCTATCTGTTTTGATGATTTAAGGTCACTTTTTTCGAGCATTTGCAGTTTTTCGTTCGATGGTTTTCTCTATTCGCTATTTTTTAAACCATTTTTACAGCTAAACACTGACATTACGCGAATTATATTGACTATTGATTCATTATTCGCACATATTTCGAGGAATTTAATTTTCGTCGTATGCGAGCACTAGGGTATTAACACAAAAATGAATTAAATAAAACACCGCTTTGAAAGCACGTTTTCAAAATCAAACATGTGCAATGTGACGTTTTGTGCAATGCAGTGAAGTATTCTTTAAGTTGTWGSAAACTTTTTTCTGTCTTCGGTATTACACTTTGTTCACTCGAAAAGAAGTACTAAACTACGATTTTACCTTATTTTCACTTTATTTTTAAATGAACAGAGCGTACAGATTTATACAAGTGAAAGAACAAGCAAAAGTTATAAAAAAATTTTTATCTTCATTAAAATTGGATTAAAAATGCAAAACACCAATTTATGAAAACTCTCTGAAATTAAGCTTTAAATAAAAGTTCACACTTTTTGCGTAAAAAATAATAAATTTTCGTAGAAAAGCGAAACAAATAATTGGTGAAAACTGATTTGTGAATCAATTTGATCGCAAATCTCCGAAATTTATGATTAAACACAAAAATTTAGAAAATTTAATTTTCATTATTCTAATGACGAGCTTTTGAAAACAAAAAACAATAACGACAGTCTCATTGTTTTAAAGCAATTTTCATTCTATTGTAAAGTATTCGTTTCAATGCAATTTTCAGCAGTGTCACTTTTTTACAGTTACTACTGTGGACAGAAAACGCTTTACTTTAACAGTGAATTATGCTTTGCGTATGTGAAACTTTTTTCTCTTCACAGCAGTACAGCAGTTTAAAATGATAAATGTGATTTCTATAGGCTGAAATCGTTCGAAAATGTCACGAAATCATTAAAAGAAGAAAGTTTATTTGAAAAAAAACTAAAGTTGAGATCCGCTTTGAGAAGAGGCAAAGCATGCAAAATGTTTGCGAAATTGACAAGTTCAACTCGCTGTGTAAATAGATTTTAAATTTTGTTAGCTCTCAACGTAATGTTTCGTTGAAATGTAAATTGGTTTTAGCTGGCTCAATAGCGAAAACACTGATTGTGTAAGTACAGTGATTTTGATAAAAGAAGAATAATAAAAGAAAAGCGAAGTAAAAAGCAAAGCTGATCTCATTGTATCATGTGCGCTGTGTGCGAGACAGTGTAATTTTACACAAGGTTTGGGATGTTATTACAACTAATTCACATAAGTAATTGAATTACAAATTTCGCTTTCGCTGTAAGCAAGCGAACGACGAGTGCGTATATTAAATTTCATTCATTATATTATCGAATGCTATTATATTTACGTACTCTCAATCTTGCTTCGATGTTACTTTTACTCAATTTTCCTCTTTTCCATTTTTGCTGCTTTTCTTCTCTCCTTGCATCAAAAGCGCAATTTGCATCGTTATTTTCCACTCTAAATGAGCAATGAAAACGTTTTTTTCATTCTATTTGCTTATGAATTAACCGTAAAAACGAAACATGAATAAATGATTAGCCGAAATGATTATTGAATATGTTTACTGTTTAAACAGTGAAACTTCGCTGCGCTAAGCTTATTGAGACGAATTTCGTTCAAAACTAAGCGAATGCTAAAGCTTATTATCTTTCCATATTTTTTATCAAATGTTTTGTTTATATAAAGTGACATTCCATGCGAAAACTTTTTTCTTTCTTTATCATTAGGATATAATACATTAAGTGAGAAATGCGCTTAAAATTAAATTGAATTAACGCGAGAATTCGATAAATTTTTAAAGCGATTCTCTCTGCTTGTTTCAGAAGAAGAAATGAATGCAAGGCAAACATTCTCTGGATCAAAACAGTGACGAATGACTTAAGCTAACTCATCTATTAAAGCGATCTTTGTTGATTCAAGCGTATAAAACAACATTTGTTTTCTCAAATTCTGTCAAAATTCGCTTTTATTTTCCTAATTTCGCTTGAAAAAAAATTCATTTAACCAAGTGTGTGAAAGCTACGAGAAGCGAAAGTTTATTTTCACTCTCAATTATTTGAAAAATATGAACAAAAATATTTTTAATTAGACGAATCGCAGTTTCACGTAAAATATCAAACCTATTTAAAGACAAGTGCAGAGAATAAAAAACAAATGAACCATGTCGAGGCAAAAATGTGAAATTAATTTCCGAAATGTATGAAAATCAGTTTTCATCATTTCTCGCCGCATTTCAAAAAATGAAAAATATTTAATATTTAACATATTTTTAATATTTTTGCAAATACACTCGTCAATCATAATAGCAGAAGTTGCTATCGTGAGTTTGATTAACGATTTCTTTCTTTTTTTTCGTTTGTTTTTCAAAACTCAAACTGAAAAGTTTTAACGAATATTTGCTATCGGTTTTGTAATCGATGCATGCGAACGATGACATGCATATCAGCAGCCGTAAGCTTCATTTTCACTCAATTCACCAAATAAAAAGCTTAATTGAAATGAAATATTTATGGCGCTCATATGAAAATTGCGTTTGATATCGGTGCGCACCATAAACGTGATATGTGTTCACAATCGACGAATTTTGCGCGCTTTTGTTTTCGAAATCAGAAATTTGCGGATGAAAAAAGCGATGCACGAGATTGTATGTTAGAAGCTTTTAAATATTTTCATATTCACTTCAATCGCGAAGAGAAAAATGAAAAGAAGAAGTGTTCGAGTTGAGTTCGCTGGTCACTCGAGAATGTGAATGCGACATTATTCGCCGATAAACAGCGCGCACATTTATGTAATTAGAATGCTGCGTACGGCGAACATTATTTCTTATCCAGTGTTTTATTGTGCAGTGTTTGCAACTGGAAAACAAAGATAAAAACAGTTAAAAGCGGCGTATTTCTTCGCGTACCACAAGAAAAGAAAAATTAAGTGAATCGCGAAAACCAAATTAACAGAGCACCCTTTGGGGCAGTGCGCTCGCTTAGGTCAACTCGAAGTATCTTTATCTCGTTCGCTTCTTGAAGAAGTAACTTTTGCCTTCTTTTCTTTCACTCGCATCGCAATGCCTCTCGCTCTCTCGCTTCGCGATCGAATCGTTTTTCGCGATTAATGTGCACAACATTGCCGTGGTTTACAATACGCTCAAATTGGGTAATTGCCGCTGCAATGTTTATAGTTTACATTCGAGTTAACGGCAAGAATAGAGATGGATAAATGAAGATTGGCTAAAATGATGAAATTATTTTGATTTATGCTCGCCATTAATCTTCAACATAAAAGCTCGCGCAAAGATAAACGCACTCGTTGTCTTTTCGCTGTGCAACGAGGAGAAAAAAAAGTGAAACTTCGATAAATTTTGAAGCAACAACAACGAATTTTGTCCGCTCGAGTGTCCGAAAATTTTCGCATCCAACTGAAGATGTAGTGAAGCGAGTCTCTTATTTCGTGCTCTTCTTCCACATCGCCGTAAAAGCGCTGCTTTTACGCATCACTTTTATGCGTCGTATTCTTCTTTTTCAAATTATTTCAATTACGCGTAAAAATACACCGCGCATTACGTGTAACTGCATTATAATATTGACTTACACAACATTACCGTTTTTTGCTCTTTTTCGCTGTTAAATTCGAGCAATTTTTTAAAATATGTGTCTAAATAAATAATAATAAATGTTCGCCTCGTCTTTCGTAATAATTTTTATGACAAAGCGCAACTGTCTATTTCGTTCCATTGCGAATTGATAAATGGGCGCGAAATTTATTTTCGCCGTTGTCTTCCGCTACCTTCTAATCGTCAATATTAAATAATGAATAAAGGCCACGAAATTGAGTTATGACTACAGATCTACATACAAATACAATAAAAGCGCACACAAATATTTTATGCAGCTAATGCCGAATAAAACAAAACAGCAGCCGAACGTGCAAGAGAACGAGACGCATTCGATTGAGCTTTCAGCGAAATCGCTGCACCGTGAATGTTTCGAGTCATTTTTTGCAGTGAAATGACTACTTCGAAGCGAAATCAATTTAAAAAACTTTTTCGAGTTTAATTGATGAATGAGGAGTAAAAGTTGCGCGGCTATTATCTATCCTCTTCTTTGCAAAACGCCTATTCGCGTAAAAAGAAAGAAAAATTAAGGAAACAAGGCGTAAACCGTAACAAGGAAGCAAAATATAAATTACTCGATTAGCGAAGATTTCAAAAAGATTCTTAAACGTACTTTGCGGATTAACTTTCGTTGCAATTTAATTAAATGCAAATTAGGAAAAAAGCTAGCCAACGATGGTTGCGCAGTAAGAAAAAGGTGCGCTCATTTAAATTTTTAATCTAATTGACGAGCGAATAAAATTTGTGACGGAGACCAGCGTTCCGCACCTCTGCGTTCAGCCGAAAAATTGAGTTTTCGATCGCTTCAAAAAAGTAAACTTTTTTCTATGCGAGTTTCGCTTATGAAAATATTAATAGATGGTGCCTTCTGCTTTGTAAAGCGTTTCTCGGTAGTCTCGGTACAAAACTTCGCAACTTCAGAATGAAGCATCACATTTATCGAACACGAGCGCCAACGTTTGTACTTTTTAAAAGGAAATTTCAATTGAATTTATAAAAGAATTTTTTAAAATTTAAGTCAAGCAAAATTCATTGAAAATCGATTCTTAAACAAGCGCAAAATTACTACTAAAGATCCGATTTTGATTTTAAATTTATAAATACTCACAATAAGATTAAAATTATGAAAAGGAAAAAATAATTAAAGAATCAAAATGGTTAGCAGAGAAATAAAGTCACGAATCGCTAGTTTTTATTAGCCTCTAAACGCATCTCATTTCTTTCGTTTTGTTGAGCATTTTAATTTGAAAGCGAAAGAGAAAAAGGCGAATGAATCGGAGTTTAATTTATTTCTCAAAATACAATTATTCGAGAAACTACACGAAATTAATGCAAATTAATTCAATTTAAAATCGGTTATAGCTCCGTATCGAAAATAATCAGTTTTTCAATTCAATGAAAAAAGAATAACGAGCGACTATTTCACGATAATGTGCCTTCGCTCTTTCTTCTCATTTAATTTTTTACAAGTTTAATTTTTTTGATTTACTCTTTTTCACTCCACTTTTTCATTTCAATAATGAAATTTATTTGAAAAGACTTTTTTAATACAGCGTTTTCATTTCTAATTTAATTGGAAAGAGAAATCTAGAAAATTATATTCGATATTCGCACAGTTATCAATTTTGTTTAAACTGTGGCGTATATGCTCGCCAGAGTGCCATCAACAATCATCGTACAAAGATTTACACGCGTAAATCTTTGGACTTTCGCCCTTTGCAACACAGCAAAGCACGACACATCGGCTATCGCCAATGCGATAGCAAAA
>NCKU01000713.1:0-34729 GCA_003675995.1 Dinothrombium tinctorium | reverse complement strand
GATTGAAGAAACTCCTCTTTCATCGCTTTCCCATTTCTTTTCCCTAACAATGTAAACTTTTCTCTTTCCTTGAGTGTAAATTGAGCTATTGTTAAATGTCAGTGTCTTGTTTTGTCGCTTATAGACCAATCTCAATTCAAAATTGTGAATAGTGAAAATCTCTTTACTTTTCTGGATATAATAAAATCATTTAGTTTTTTTCATTTTCAAACGACGAACTGCAACATCTTAAGTTCATAATGCTTTTTATTTGAAAGATTCACATTACACAAGTTTGACTTTATTACAAACTCACCATTTGATTGTCTAACTTAGAATGTTAATCAAAAAAGTGCATAACTTAAAATTCCTTAATAATGTAGTGGCTGGTCTGAAATGTGGCTGTTTCAGAGTTTAAAAATTTATGTTTTGCATGGAAATTGTCTGGTTTTTTGATTTTGTTGTTGCATTGTCGAAAAAATCAGAAAATAAATTTTATTACGTATCTATGATAATTTTTGACTATATGTCGTAAGACACCCAAGTTCGGAGACTTAAGAATAAATGAGCTTTTTTGGTTTTATTTATATATCACGATAATAAACTTGCACTTTATTGTCATCGATTGCTTTTTGCTGAGAAAAAATTACTCTTTCAAAATTATCTTCCTATTGAATATTGTGATTATTGTGTGAAAGTCATGAGAAGTGTTGTCGGTTTACACTTTCTTCTTTCACATTACCTAAAGCTATTTATCTATTTTGTCAATTCACAAGGGGCACTAGTGAACTTTGAAGGGCCCATTTTAACCAAATTTTTCACACAAACAAATGCATTCATAACGTGTGATTTTTAGCTGCTGCATCGTAAGTGGTCGCGAGATTTTCAGGTCAAAGATAAGATATTATTTATTTATATATTAAATTTATTTAAAACAAAAATGCTAAAGCTCGATAGCATAGTGGTATCGAGCAGCGCTTTCAACACAAAGGCTTTTGATTCAAATCCAACTTTTCCTCTTCTAGTTTTCTGTAAATATTATTAACTTAACTTTTTATTTTGGATTGACACTTTTTGGATTTTTTTTTTTAAATACAAATTATAAATCATCACTTCATTCAAAATAAAATTGTTTGACTAAAAAACAAGTAAGTAGAAAATATGGTAAGAAATAGGTAATGGTAAGGTGATTGTAACTCTTCCACTTTTATAAAAAATTATTAATGAAACTTTTGAAAAGACTCAGAAATAGTTAGTTAAAGTAGTTAAAGTTAGAAGAGTTAAAGAAGCATTGCTTATAAAATAATGCACAGATGCTTAATAAGTGTTTCTAAAGGATAAACTTCAAAATAAAAAGTTAAGTTAGAATTTACAGCAAAATAGAAGATGCAAAGTTGGATTTGAACCAAAGCTTTTGTGTTGAAAGCGCTGCTCGATGCCATTATGCTATCGAGCTTTCGCATTTTGGTTTTAGATAAAATTAATATATAAACATATAATATCTTATCTTACTTAAAATCACACACTATGCATTTCTTTGTGTGAAAAATTTGTGTGCAAATTTTGGTTAAAATCGGCGATTCACAGTTCACTTGGCAGTTAAAATTTTTCGCGATGATTTTTTAAGATTCGCAAACTTTTCTGATTGAAAATTTTTAAATAGTTTGCCTCTTATTACGTTGACAACAAAAAGTTGATAGCATTCTATCAGTTTGTTGTCGTTGGCGAAAGGCGATTTCAAATAGAAGTAAAGGGAAGCGAGTAGGAAAAAGAAGACGAGAGCAGTGAGGAAAGGAAATAAAAATTCAAGTGTTTCGAAAGCAGTGATTACGTTAAAAAAGGAAGTGAGAAAGTACATGAAGATGCGATTTCACATCTTGATTCGCAATCCATTCGTATAATGATTGAATATAAAAGCGGATTACTTTAAATTATTTGAATTTCGTTTGAAACATTTCTTTAAATGTAGTGCTAATATCACTGAATTGAGTCGATGTTTCGAGTTAATCGCATTGAAATTCAAGGTCTGCTTTGAAACGATTAAATTTAAAATTGATGGCTGTTGCCGTATGGCGACACTTGTCAAAAATTCATTGCATAAAGTGACATTTGAATGCATTTGAATTTTCTTATAAACTTTGCCACATCGTTCGCGAGCCGACACACGATCAAATTGTTGCGCGCAGCAAATAGATTTTTGAAAAGGAAGTTTGTTCGTTGGCAGTTTCGCCAAATCACTTGTTTCCTCGGTTTCCTCCTTTTTCGCACACATAACTTGTGCCTCGATTGATTCAATTCGTATTTGGGTTACATCAAAAGCGCAAAACTTGAGTGAGGAACTTTCTCACACCATCAAAAGGATAAAAATTAGTAAATTCGTTTTTCGGCCAAAGCAAGTCGAGTACTTGATTCGATATAACTTTTTCATGGTTTTAAAACGAAACCAATCGAAAAAACAACCGCCCGCAAGCGTTAATCCTGATTTTTACCACGTCGATAGTTGCGTAAATCCAAATTCTTGTTGCGTGTGCTCTAAATCCAAACGTTTTTTTTCAGAATTCATTGTGACCAATATATTTGACAATCGCTTCTCGTCTTAAACATTTTAAGACTTAAACTCTCATTAAGTGACTGAGCTCGACTGGAAAATCCACGTGAAAACGAAACGATGCCTTGTCCATTCTTGAATCAACTTTCCTCCGCATTTTTGGCCAGATACTCATCTACCATTCTCCGCTCCTATGCGAGCAGTTGCCCTGTTTTGTCTAAACTAACTCGAGGCTATTCTACCTCTGCATCTTCTGGAGAAGGTAAAACAATATTTACTTTGTTTTTTTCTGTCTCACTCATATACAATTATTTATAGGTGATCAAACATCGGTCAAAGATGTAAATGCCGACTTATTGAGTTGTCCTTTTCTCAAATCGATGACGTTGAAAACAGTAGCTCCTGAAGCAACGCAAGATATTATCGATCAACATGAAAATGAGGGCATCAAAGGTAAATGAATAGAATTCGACATCAATCTTCGAAAATCGAAAATTTCAGATCATTTCAAATATTCGCAATTCTTCGAGGAAAAAATTGCTCTCAAGAAAAAAGATCACTCGTATAGAATATTCAAAAAAGTTTTGCGATCAGCTGCGAATCCACCATTCGGTAACGAGTTCACAAACGATAAGAAAACGATTACTGTATGGTGTAGCAATGACTATCTTGGTATGAGTTCGCATCCAAAAGTGAAGCAAGCAGTAATGTATGCTACGGTATTTGTTGGTTTAAGGAAAAGTTCTTAAAATGCTAAACAAATTTCAGTGATACTGTGAACCAATTTGGGTCTGGAAGTGGAGGTACAAGAAATATTTCTGGCAACACTCCATATCACGAAGAACTTGAACGAGAAATGGCTAAGTTGCATAAAAAGCCAGCAGCATTATTGTTTACTTCATGCTTTGTGGCAAACGATTCAACTTTGTTTACTCTTGGAAAGCTACTTCCAAGTGAGTCCAAGTCTATTAGTCCTACTTTATTGACAAATTATTGTAGATTGCCATATTTTTTCTGATGCCGGTAATCACGCTTCGATGATACAAGGAATAAGAAACAGTGGTGCAAAGAAACACATATTCAAAACGTGCGATCCTTCGCATTTAGAAGAACTATTGAAAAAATGCAACCATTCCGATCCTAAAATTGTTGCTTTCGAAACTGTTCACTCAATGACAGGTAAAATACCATCATTTAAACAGATAATTTAGAATTTTTATCCAAGGTGCTATCAGTCCAGTTGAAGAACTGTGCGACGTTGCTCACCGCTATGGTGCCATAACATTTGTGGACGAAGTTCATGCTGTTGGCTTATATGGTGATCATGGAGCTGGAGTTGGTGAACGTGACAAAGTAATGGATAAGATCGATATAGTTTCAGGAACTTTAGGTGATATAGAAAAGGAGACTATTTAATTTAATTAATACAATTTTTACAGGCAAAGCATTCGGAAACATTGGTGGTTATATTGCTGGAAGTGCTGAATTAGTGGATTTCGTGAGAAGTTACGCTGCTGGCTTCATATTTACAACTTCATTACCACCGACTGTCCTCAAAGGAGCTCTAACCTCTGTTCGCGTATGAAAATAACTTCTAAAAATTAGTTTTTAAACTTTTTATTACAGATATTGGCTAGCGACGAGGGAAGAATGTTACGAAACATTCACCAGAGTAATGTTTCTTATCTGAAAATGCGAATTACACAAGCTGGACTTCCTCTTTTGCCGAGCGTAAGCCATATAATTCCCATTCCTGTGGGAAACCCGTGGCTATGCACATGGATTTCCAACCAGTTATTGGAGCGACATGGCCATTATGTACAATCAATTAATTATCCGACAGTTCCCAAGGGAGAGGAACGTCTTCGTATAGCACCGACTCCGTTTCATACAAAAGCAATGATGGAAGAATTTGTTTCTCACTTACAAGCTATATGGGAAGAAGCTGGATTACCATTATCAAAAGATCGGACAGCCAGTAGTTGCCATTACTGCCACAGACCGCTTCAAAACGAGGGTAGCTTACCATGTGGATCGGCTATCGGATGCCCTCAAATAATAGCTGTTCATTAACAAAAATTCTTTACTTTTCGGTCAAAAGTATATTTTATTGAGTTATTAATGAAATAAATTTTATTTGAGAAACACTTGTTTCTTCATCATTCAAAGGACTCTTCAGGAGAAGTTTGATCGCTATTGAAATCATAGACAAGTGTGAGACAAAGAATGAAACGAATTGTGAAGACGATATCTTAATAAATGAAAAATTGTAGGTTTACCAAAGTTCACCATCTTTCTCTTTAGCAGGCACTTCGATCACTCTCGGCTTGTCAATGATCCTAGCAGTGCGATTACCTTTCTCAACGATTCCGATAATCCAAGCCTGATAGCCTTCTTGTTTTTCAATCTCCTTACAGTATGCTGCAGCCTGCTCTCTAGGCAAGCAAATGAGAAGACCGCCAGAAGTTTCTGGACATGTGCCTTGCATCAATTGAAACATATTACCGCAAGCTTTGGCCACAGCTGCCATTTTCGAGATGACAGGCAAGTTGTGTATCACAAATGAAACTTCGTTCTTCTGAACACGAGCCAAATTTTGCGCGTGACCCAATAAACCAAAGCCTGTAACATCGGTCGAGCCATGGGCATTATACTTATGCATCAATCTGGCAGCAACTCTATTTAGGCGGCTCATACTGTCCATTGCTCTTAAATATGCTTTTCTAACGTCTTCATCCGTAACTACCAACTTAATACGATTCCATCTGTCAGGATGCTCCAGCCATTGATAAGCATGAACTGCTACTTGAGTTCCTAAAGGCTTTGTGAGCACTAAAACATCGCCGACGACGGCGTTATCAGGACTGTAATTGAGAATATGAAATATATTAAGGCCAATGAACAATGTGAGCTTACATCAAATATTCGTTTGGTTGGCAAATACTAGTCGCAACTCCTCCGATTGTTAACCATGGATTTTGAACCGTTTGGCCGCCGGTCACTTGAGTGCCAGCTTCGTATGCGCAATCCTATCGATATAGCAATGAAAAGGTAAACTTACTTAAAAGATGTTATACCCTAAATCCTCTCATCATAATGGGAACAACAGTATCCCGCTCTTTTTCGGTCATTTTTTGACTGATGCCCAAAATCATAAGCATATTATCACACTCAGTAACGCCCATCGCGTACAAGTCGCTGAGCACGTTTGCACACGCTATTTTACCCATCACGTATGGATCCTCGACAAGGGGGTAAAAGAAGTCGACGGTTTGCACGAGAAGCAAGCCTCCGTGCCGAATTGGTGTGATGCTACAATCCATGCCAATACCTTGCACGAGATTAGAGGAGGAAAAAAAAGACGAATTGAGTAGCGCTGAAAGTGGTTGCAATCGGTCACTTACCAATTTTCGGTAAACCCATTTGCTGATGAATGTAGTGCGCGTCGTTATGATTATTGTGTTCATCGAAATTGAGTCCCTCAAGAAGTCGGAGGAGAACTTCTTGAGGAACTTTACACCCTCATCCGCGCAATTCCGAAAACTTGGTCAGCCTGAACGACGGGTCGAGATCGTGCTCTTCGGGATCGAACGGCTTATGGAGTGTGATGTTGCCGGTGCCCGACACTTCCAACTCGACCGCCTGAAGTGCGGCCTGCTGCGCGCTGCTCTCCATTTGTCGCTTTTTCGCTTTCTCACCAACTTTGTTAACTTTCGAGTGGTCGTCGAGATCTGACCGAGCGCTCGATTGCTTCGAATGCGGCCGTCGATTATAATTGACCCCAAATAAGCGAACGCTTTGCACTCACTGCACAAAGGATCGTTTCAAAATGGCGAACGGTGCGATCGCTGCTCTCTCTCCGTTACCGTTCGTCGAGACGATGGCGCGCCGTAAATGATAGTGAGCACCCGCCTCGCTGCGGGAGGGTGCGTTCCTTCCCCCATCGCTCGCGATTCGTCGCAGACTGCGTCCGGAAAAGTACGGGTAAATGCAAAACCGCGCGCCGCCCGCGCGCGGGTAGCCTCATTTTCGGACGCGTTTTGGGCGCGAAAATTGTTGCGTTTCGAAAAGAGAAGCCTGCAAAAGTGCGGAAAATTCAGTGGGAGCGAAGCGCAATGCAAGTGTGCGAACAGTGGCGACACTTGACGGTTCGCGAGTTTTGTTCGAAATTGATGTCAGTCCCCGAATAAAGTGTTTCCACCATTTGTTTGCGTCGCTTTAAAAGGTAAGGTGAATATAATGTTTTCAATGTTTCGCTCGCAGCGAACGACCGCCGTTCGCGTCGCACGCACGCGACGCGATCCGATAGCCTCCTGTGTTCGAATCGAGTGCACTCGAGTCGAATGGCAGCAATCGCTGCGTACGCGATTGTCGTCTGCAGTTTGAGCGAGAGACGGGTCCAGGCGCAGACTCTATATATTGGACCGATTCTGGGCACTCTCTAAGATAAGCCCACAAAACGCCTCATAAATTCATCGCATTTCGAGCAATTATTCGTACCTCGCTTTGCGTTCGATTCGTATTCGATTTACGCTCGACTCGCGCTCGAACCGAAGTCGCGTCCGTTCGCGCTTTCGCCCGTCGTTCGCTCACTCGTCGCTCACACAGCACACTGCTCACACTTTGTTCGCGCACTGCCCGCTCAAAACGAGCGCACAGACACTGCAAACAGTGTGAGCTGAGAGGAGCGACGGACGCGCGCGGAGCAGCGGCCGAAGCGGTGTGCGGCCGGCGTCGGACGCGATGCGAAGTGCGGGCGACAGCAGTGTCTCCGCTGGCGAAGGATAGAGGGTAGCAAACACGGAGCGAAGGCAGCGAATGAAGCAGCGGTCTGTGGTTCGCAGCGAGTGCACTGCTTTCACAGCGATCGTTGGTGCGTTCGTTCGCTCTCCTTTCCCATACTACACTGCAGACGAAAGAAAGAACGGAGCAAAAATCGATTGAATAATATATATAATACGAACACAATGTCAATAGCGGTGTGAGAGTAACGCTATATACGACGTTCGCCATTACACTCATTTCGAAGCGAAGAGTGAAAGTAAATAGCAAATAATGCCTCTTTTTTGCTAAAAATAATTATTCGATCACAAATGGCGTAAATTACTTCGCTCCTTCTCACTGTTCTCTCTCAACGCTCTTTCATTGAAAAGTTCTTTTATACATATTTATATATACAATACGTGAGCGAAAGACGATGGCAAACGTCGGCAGAAACAGTGATCATTCGACAGGCATTGGTAAGCGATCGCTTTTATTCGCGTTTAATTGAGCGAACGATTAAAATGAACAGCGAAAGACGAAGCGAAAAGGCAGCGATCAAAGAGGTGACCATTGCGCGAATGTGTTGTCAAAACGGTTACATGTGTATTGAGTGTGTGAGAAGAAGAGAGGAGAACGCAATGGCGAGCAATTGAGCAGATGGTCTTATGTCCCGAGCGCAGAGGTACATTGCGCTCAAGTGTCGAGCAACTCTCTGATTGATAGTAAACTAAGAAATACTCAAACTCAAACTCGCAAACATGCGTGAATTAGGTACAGTTAAGGGTAATTCCCCGATCCTTGTCTACCGGAATCGGCAAACGCATCGTGCTGCCGTTCGCAAACAATCGCCGTTACAATCATTTCAGATTCAACCTAATCGTTTTGTATTCGCACTTCGTTCACTAAAATATTGAAGCACAAAATATTTGAAGTAGACGACTATTGCGATACTTGCAGAAAAAACATGCGAAAATATTTGCTTAATGATCACCTCTCTTTTCATCACCAGGCAAAGCTAAATTATTCTAAGTCAGTTCTCAATGAAGCCAAAAGAAGAAACTATAGATGCTTCTCCAACATCCAACGTAAATATAAATCACTCGGAAATGATCAGCGCCGATTGTGACGATTTAAGTGATGACCCTGATTCAGGCGAAAGCAACTTTGATGATACAGATCTTCTTGCACACGCTTGTCAGGACGAAATTACGGCCCAACTTGCGGCGGCAGGTACATTCAATCACTTATAGTAGACACACGCTTTTCATCGAATCAATTATTGATAAAGTGTAATATAATTTTTCTTAGGTCCGATCGGTGTTGCGGCCGCTGCTGCAATTGCTACTGCCAAAAAGCGCAAAAGGCCGCATTCGTTTGAAACCAATCCATCAATTCGTAAACGCCAACAGACGCGGTTATTAAGGTACAAATCTGGTTCGACGCTTTGCTTGCTTGCTCACCCGCTATATGCATTTTTTTACACTCAATAGAAAATTAAAAGCAACCATAGATGAATATACCACCAGAGTCGGTCAACAAGCTGTCGTTTTAATCGTCACTCCTGGAAAACCACAAAATAATTACAAAGTGTTCGGGGCGCGACCTTTGGAGAATGTTGTATGTACAATTATAAATTTATAGTTATTTGGGTTTACTTTACATTAATCTTTCTACTTAGGTCAGGAACTGTCGAACATTGCTTATGCAAGAACTAGAAACAGCGCTCGCACAACAAGCCCCACCTCAAGTCAAAGAAGATCCTTCTCTTCATGAATTACCTCCTCTAGTCGTTGATGGTATCCCCACTCCCGTTGAGAAAATGACCCAAGCTCAACTTAGAGCTTTTATTCCTCTCATGTTAAAGTATTCGACGGGACGTGGAAAGCCTGGTTGGGGCAAAGAATCGACGAGGCCTGTATGGTGGCCGAAAGATTTGCCATGGGCCAATGTAAGAAGCGATGCTCGAAGCGAAGAAGAGAAACAAAAGGTAGTTTAATAAATTTTTAAAATTAAGTTCTTACCATAAAAATTGTCTTAGGTTTCTTGGACCCATGCTCTTCGTCAGATCGTGATAAATTGTTATAAATATCATGGTCGCGAAGATCTCTTACCTGCTTTTAGTGAAGATGATGAGAAAGGAACCAAAGAAGGCTCAAAAGAGAAGGTGAAAAATCGAAGCACTCATTCAAGCATCAACGTAACATCAGTAGCGGGAGCAGGAACTTCTACTGTGGCCTCTGTTTCCACTTTAACTGCCGATACGGCATCTGCCACTTTAGCGGCGGCAGCGCAGGGTGTCAATGTATGTCTTGGTGCATTCATATTTCTGCGCTTATTTCATAGTTGGCATGAAGTAGCTTGTTTTCTTTATATATTTTGAATCAATTTGATTTTGGATTCAATATTAGTTTACATTACCATTTTGTTTTGGATATTAAGTTGATGCTTGTTTGATTTGCTTTATTTTTTATTTTGTTTTCCATCTTTTTTTATATTTAAACATTTGCATCGGTAAAAATGCTTTTATATAGACGATGTATGCGCAACCAATTGCAACTCATTATGCACCCACAATGGTCCAAGCCATTAACAATCCTGATGGAACCGTTTCCATTATTCAAATGGATCCGAACAGCGCTGCAGTTGTGACATTACCTGATGGAACACAAGCACAGGTTATAAATAATTTCTAGTGCTCTTTTCTCATAATCATTTCATCTCAAAGATAGGACAGCTGTTTCGTCAAATACAAGGAACTGGAAGTGAAGCCACCCAAGCTGTGCAGACATTAGCTGAAATTGCTACTGGTCAAGATTCGGATCGTGTTACCCAAATAGGTACGGTGAACGTTGATTTGGGAGGCGATGGAGCACAAACGGTTGCCACGTTAGCCGAGGCAACTATAAGTCCTGATGGCCAAATTATACTTACAGGGGAGGACGGAACTCAAAGTAGTAAGTAGTTTATCGTATTTTTATCTTAAAGATTTTCATTGATTATTATCTCAAGCTTTTCCTGTATCTGGAATGGTAACGATTCCTGTGTCAATGTATCAAACGGTAGTAACAAACATTCAAAATCTAAGTGAAGCCACTGGAATGCCAGTTGCAATGAGCGCAATCACCTCTGGAAGTGAAACAGCAACAAGTACAACTGTGTCTGAAGATCAAGTAAATGATGCAAGCACAACGACGAGCAATGAAATAAACGAAGACGTGAAAACAGTTCTCAATGGTACGCAAACTTCGATAGCGACATCAGAAGAAGAAAGTTGAGAATAGTTTAACAATGTATGAATGAATCATTCTCAGACAGTATCTCAGTCATTTTAAGAAACAAAAGACTTTAGAAGAAAATTTGTCATATTGTGTAATTAATACCAACCAACACACTTAAGTATCATGTTGTTGATGTTTAGCTTTAGTTGTTTAAAAACATATACATTTTGCGCTGTTTTCAAGTTGATTGACATTGTGTAATTTGCTATAATTTGAAATGTTCATCATTATATGTATAATATTTATAATAACTTAAAACTAAGAATAGTTACTACCATCTCTGGTCTTTACATTATGTACACAAACAGCTGCACCTTCTTTTCAGCTTCATTAAAATAAGAAAAAAACAGAACGAAAACATGATAAATACAATTTTATGTGTTCAAACATAAAAATCATAAGCTCTTTCGTCGCTTGTATTAATTATTTCAAGTCTTAACGATGAATCAAGTAAAAAGAAAATCAAGCCGAACTGTGCAAACCTAATTAGCATCATTTTTTGCCGAAGTTGAAATTAAACTGTAAACTTTATATATATATACATATATATATATGTTTTAACATATAGTATTTACATTTGCCATAAATGTCGATGTACATGTTTGCGTAAGAAGCAAATTTTTTTCGATCAAATAATAAATTAACATCTCACCTCGCTCTCGAAATTGAAGATTATAGCTGCTCATGTTTAATCACTTTTCAGGACACAATTTTTTTCAGATAGCATCATATCAGTCATTGACCTTTTTTAGAAACTGTAGAATTTTCTTGATTTCAAGTCGTAGTACAAATACTTAATACAGGTATTACTTGCTGCTCAGAAAATTCACCGAAATATTCTGTATTAATAGCGTGTTATGTTGGAGTTTTACAAGTGAAATTCGTAATTTATGCAAATTAATGATTGGTTGGAGATCAAATTTTTTTGCGATGAATCACTTTAGCTCGTTCGTTAGGTCGTTTTGATTGTTCGTTAGAAAGCACCAATTTAAAAACAATCTGATTTCGTTTATGTAAGTGACTTGGTCAAATCGTTTAATAAAATTGTGATAAGAAAGAAAAAAAGAAGAGTATTGCGCAATTCTGAGCCCAGAGTAGAACTTTTTTAGGCGCTCACTAGCACACGAATTCACGTGTGATCCGATCTCATGACAAGCATCATTTCAAAATTAAATATGAAAAACTTCTCTTAACAACTTCTATTTGCTCTCTTCTCTTTCGCTCTCGCTCTTAATACGATTACGCTTTCATATAAATGCTGCACTTTTATAGATAATCGTAAATGAAACTAGCGTAATACAAAAGTAAAATAAATAGTTAAACTCTCTTCCTTTATGAAGTGTTTTTGAGAAATCGGTTAGCAAATTTCTAATTAGTAATAATGGATATGTAATGTGAAACGAAGGCAACGAATTTTCAGATATTTTTGCATTTTAAGAACATTTCGTTTGAAAAGATGAAAGTCTGAACAAACAACAATGAAAAATGGTCCTCTTTTATAAAAGGTAATTAACGCAAATGCAAAAACGATTGCCAGTTGTCGAGTCATTCAATTTACTCAAATTGCTTTCAATTTGCAGGTGAAATTGTCTTGAATCGCGAATTGAATGCGTATACATTCACTATTTATTCAAATGTATAGGCAATCAAATTGTAGCTGTGAGCTATAATAAGAAAAACACCACAGGAAGAGATAAAAGTGAAGAAGAACATAATCACTGCTTACTCCATGTCCTGCTTTGGTTTTTGTTGATTCATTCGCTTTACGCAGAAATTTGGGCTTTTCACTGATCACACTTTATTGCATTTAAGGAAAAGCGAGGCCATCAATGCGATGCTAATTACAGTTTAATTGCTGGGCTTTTTCAAACTTTTCCACGATAAACAACAGCTCAGAGATTGTATTTTCGTTTATTCAAATGTAATATTCGACAAACTGATTTTTGCCTGCGAGTAAAGTTCTGCTCGAACGAGCGATTAATTAAAGCCGCTTTAATTTAAAAAGAATCATTCGCGCGCAACGAGTTGCCTATTAGTTTCACAATTTCACCCAAATTTCGAATGCAGTAAAGGAAAGCAGAAAGTTAAACTTTTGAAAAAACTTATTCGACTTTTTTTGAGGAGAAAACGAAAGAGTTAAAAAGGTTGTGAACGCCAAAAATAATTTTGAACGACATCTAAAATTGAGAGCAGAGCAAACTAATTGCACGAAGAAAGTTTCGTGAAATAAATGATGGGCAAATAAACAAAACAATAGAATGTTACATCCGAAAGCGAGATCACCTTTCGAGACGATCTCAAAGCGCAAACGTGGACCAAAAATAAGAGTACGTGTAAAAGCGTCAAAAGCAAACGTTTTTCTGGTATTTTCCTGTGTTTTTGGTTTTTCGGCGCCCGAATCGGAATCAAGCAAAAAGCAACAATAATTGAATCAAAGGATTATGAAGCAATGGTTAAGTTAATTATGAAACGACCCCTGAGCAAAGTGTAATCGCTGTTTGAGGCGAAAACTGTTCACATAATTAATCGCAATCAATCGGCAATTCGTCATTTGACCGCCGGTCATCGCTGCGATGGGCACGTTGCAAGAAACAGGCCTCAACAAAGAAGAGTTGCACATATTGTCTCTCGTTGACAGGTAATTAAGCGATCACAATCACGGCTTGATACCAATTCACTGCCGGTGTTTTCAAATTGTGACCTCGTTTCGATTCATATTTGGTACTCATTGCTTTATCGTTTACCAACAGTACGATGTATGGTTTCGTGCGCTTAGATTCATCGAAAAACGCTCGAATTAAAGCAACCATTTTGAAGGTAAGTTAATGACGAAAGCGAGAGAAGCGAACGATGCGTTTCAGAACAGAAAAAAGACAATTTTGCTGTGAACAATGAAAATGAGTTTCTCTCTTTTTCTGTGAAGGCTACTCGTTGTATCGAGCAATACTTGCTCTCGAAATACGCTTCTGTTGACAATTCAACAAACGCTGACACCAACGACAACAACAGCAACAACAACCAAAAAGCAGAGACCGAAAAACCAGTTGTCGATTATAAGGTGTACGCAAAACTCGGTCACTTTCATCTGCTATTGGAGAACTATGCAAAAGGTGAATGAACACTATGATTTGCTTTATTATTTGATTTTAACCGTGCATTGCTTTTTCTCGAAAAAATAGCTCTATCCGCATACCAGCGATACCTGTCACTGGACAACGAGTATTGGAAGGTCAGTGGTGAAAAGCAAAACAGCAAATTTTATTCATCCTTTTTCTTTTACAGGACGTGAACTTTTTATATGGATTAGGTTTGGTCTATTTTCACTTCAACGCATATCGGTGGTAAGTGCGCTTCCGGCAATTATCCGCTTTCCGGTGGCGTAAGAGTTGAGAGATACAGTGAGTGAATAAGAGAACGAAAGAGAGTGAGACGTGAGCTTCTGCACGATGCGATCTCGAGAAGAAGGTGCGCAGGGCTTATTACCAGCCCTCGACATGGACTGAACACTGCCTTTCGGGGATTTCTCTCTTCGTTCGCTTACCGTGTGTTTGCGGACGATTCGGCTCCCCACTCAGCTCGGGGGTGCTGAGGGCTTAGAACGGTGCTCACGCGCGAGACGGGAGGAGGTCTTTTCGCCTGCTTCGGGGAAAAGGGAGGATTTCCGGGCTTCGGGGACGGGCGCACACACCGGGTTATTGTGTTTGGGTGAGCAGTGTACGGTAAGCGATGCTTCTTTGTCGCTGCCAATCGACCATTGCGTCCAGTGTTTGCCTCGGCGACATCACGACATCCGAAGGTACGTGTTTATACCTCTTTGAGGTTATTGTACCCTTGATGTTGTTGCTACTAGCGTACAGATGTGAATCGATCGTCTTCGTACACAGTTTATGATTGCTGCTGCGATTGCAAGTAGTAAGAGGCAAAGCTGCGCCCCGTCAAGTTGCTGGCAACAAAGACTGTCCCGCGGCCCTCTATTTACAGTCAGATTTAAAAAGAGAAAGAGAGGAGAGTCAGTCGCCTTTCTAAACGCAGCTGTTCTCAGTTCTTTCGTTGCAAGTGAAGTGCTTAAAGGACAAGTGTCAGGATTGGCGAAGAAATGGGGATAACTTGTGTCCCTTTATTTGATGTTCCCAATAGTAGACGTGATAAGCAGCAAGTTGCAAACGTTGCTCTCTGCCCCTGAGGAGCTTCTAATAACATGGGCCTTGCCTAGCGAGCAGCTCATCCCTCGAACCTCTAATTGCCGATATCGTTGTTGGATGGCCTCACAACGCTCTTTGTCCTCTGACCGTTCGATTACTATTGTTTTCTTATGGTGAGTGTGGAAACTAAAAGTGTCCTCGATTTTATAGGGCAATAAAAGCATTCCGTCAATTGCTTTATGTGGATGCGGTCTTTTGTCGGGCGAACGACGTACACATTCGTCTCGGACTCATCTTTAAAGTCAACGGCGATTACGGCCCCTCTCTTAAAGTAAGTCATTGCTCTTTCACTCGACTCTCATCCACTTGTTGTGCAGCACTTTAGGCTAGCGTCGACCAATAACAATCCGTGCTCTCTGACACCCTCAGAAAGTAAGCTAAAATTATTTTCTTTTTCTTTATCACATTGTAACCGATGAGCTCCTCAGTTCGCTTTCACATAGCGCACTTGTATGAGGTACAAGAAAAGTACAAACTTGCTAAGGAAGCGTACGAAAGTTTATTGAGTGAGAAAGATTTGAGAACAGAATTGCGTGGGATCATACAAAGACAGCTTGGTTGGATGTACCATTTAGTGGATTCTTTAGGCGATAAACATCAGCGACAATCATTTGCAGTTAATTTACTCCAAAACTCAATCGAAGCCGACAGTAATTCTGGTCAAAGTTTATACTTCCTGGGAAGATGTTATGCCAGTTTGAACAAGGTTCACGACGCTTTCATATCTTACAGAAACTCTGTTGACAAGGCTGAAGCTAATGCTGATACTTGGTGCTCCATTGGGTAATTACATTTTGTAGCCACGATCGATTTCAATTTTTGACCCTACTATTTAAAACAGAGTTCTTTATCAGAAGCAGAATCAGCCTATGGATGCACTCCAAGCGTACATATGCTCTGTACAATTGGATAAGAGTCATACTGCGGCATGGACAAATCTTGGAATATTGTATGAAAGTTGTAACCAGCCTCATGATGCATTGAAATGTTACATGAATGCTGCAAGAGGAAGAGGTAGCTTTTTCCTTCCTCAGTAAAAAAAACTAAGATAGTGAATTTTCGAAACGTATAGGGTCGACAAATGCTTCCTTATCTGAGCGAATAAAATTTCTTGAAAGTCAGCTAGCAAATGCTCCTCCAAACACTTCACAAAGGTATCTCACTTAATGAGTTTGTAGTATTTCCTTAAACTTTATTTTTTGTTCCTAGCTCCAAACAATTGCCATGTATCGAAGAAGCTTGGAATATTCCGATTTCGCAAGAAATGGCTTCGAGACAAAATTCGATGCAGAAACTTAGCTCGGGTATGAAAGTGTAGTGATCGAATTAAAATCTAACAAGAGCTTTTGAAGGCGATGATTATCAAGCGGCTCTTCAAAAGCGACAAAAATTAGAAGTTGGACGTGATCCAAGTTACTCTCCAGCTGCTCCTTATTACTTAACACCCCATCAGATGCAAATCATGAATTATTTTCAACAAAACCAAAACTCACTTAATCCTCAGCAAAAAGCATATCTTCAGCAGTTACAAAGTCAGTATCGGATGCAGCTCCAACATCAAAGCCAGTCATCGCTTAAACAAGAACAACTAAGTTCGCATCAGCAGCTTTCACAAGCCCAGGCTGAAAATTATCGCGAAGATGTTCCACAACACAATCATTCTACGTCCTCAGGTGTAAATGATAGTTCAACTTTGAATGTTCAGTTTCAAAGCATTCCAAGCTCAGGAATTAATTGTCAAACTGCTCCTCAAGTGAAAGTAGAGTCTAAAAAAGTGGCGGCACCGTCCCTTAATTTAAATGAAGAAGATTTGAGATTATTGTTGTCCTCCAAGCAGACTCCAGCATCTATAGCCGAAGGTCTGATCGCCGAATTTGGTATCCTACAAAGCAAGAAAGGAAGTGAACTAGACTCTAGTCAACCAAACACTGCCATTTTCAACAGTGCCCTTCTTTCAATAAGTGATAAAGATTCTAATAATGAATCACTTTGCACCGATAGCTCAATTCATCGCGCATCGGACAAATCAGAAACAGTTTCATCTTCATCTAGTCGCCCACATTTATCCATCGAAATGAGTGCTTTACGGGTTATTGAAGCTTGCCGCGACTTGGGAAAAAGTGGTAAATCGATTCACTCAAACCTTCTGTCAGATGATTTTAAACCGCCACAGCCTCCAGAAGCCCCTTATCCACCATTGCCAAAAGATAAGCTGTTACCACAAACACCTAGTGTTTTCGTAAGTTTTCTTCCTTCTCACTTAAAAATATAAATGTCTTTATTTTTGAAATTTTTGTTCCAGCTCGAAAACAAACGCGACGCATTTTCACTTCAATTACAAGAGTTTTGTCTGGCGCATCCTATTGCTGTGGTCAGGGGATTAGCGAGTGTTCTTAAATTAGGTAAGCATAAATTGACTGATCAAATTAACAATCCATTCAAATCGCATCTCAACTAAGATCTTGGTTTATTTTCGACAAAAACATTGGTTGAAGCAAATCCAGAACATCTTATTGAAGTCAGGACACAGCTTCTCCAACCGTCAGATGAAAACTGGGATCCAGAAAAACGGAACATGGTTTGGAGATGTGAAAGTCATCGGTCACATACGTCGATTGCTCGTTACGCCCATTATCAAGCTTCCTCTTTTCAAGAATCGTTGCGAGAAGAGCAAGAAAAAGCAATGGGAGTGTTTCGCGATTCGGATAGTGATTCAAATTCTTCCGCGGCTTCAAAAATAAGAAAGAGTCGTAGATGTGGTCTTTTCAAGACAGTAAAATTTGGGACGAATGTAGATTTGTCTGATGAAAAGAAATGGAAACCTCAGCTGCAGGAATTGATGAAACTTCCTTCTTTCGCCAGAGTTGTGTCAGGAGGAAATATGTTAAGTCATGTCGGACACGTGATTCTGGGTATGAATACAGTACAATTGTACATGAAAGTGCCTGGTTGTAGAACCCCTGGACATCAGGAAAATAACAACTTCTGCTCGGTCAATATTAATATCGGCCCAGGAGATTGTGAGTGGTTTGGTGTTCCTGAAGAATACTGGGGAGTCGTTCACAATCTATGTCAAAAGTAAAATTTTAAACCAATGACATTTCTCTAATTTATTCAATTTTGTTTGTAGAAATAATCTGAGTTATCTACATGGTTCCTGGTGGCCAATATTAGACGACCTGTTTGCCGAAAATGTTCCTGTTTATAGATTTCTTCAACGACCAGGAGACATGGTTTGGGTGAACGCAGGAACCGTTCATTGGGTTCAAGCTGTTGGCTGGTGCAACAATATTGCTTGGAATGTCGGTCCTTTGACCGCCAGACAATTCAAACTCGCAGTGGAGCGTTACGAATGGAATAAGCTAGAAAATTTTAAATCGATTGTTCCAATCACTCATTTAACTTGGAACCTCGCTCGTAACATCAAAGTTTCTGATGAAGATCTTTATAAAAAGATAAAGTGAGTGATATATTTTTCTAATCTCTGAAAGTACGAAGCTACTAGCATTTAAGTTGTTGCATAATTGAATTATTTCTATTTTTAACTTATGAATTTAATCCAATATTTATTGAACTTTTTTATCTAAACAATTATTTTGAACCTATCAGAATTGAATTCTTAATCTTTTATTTATCCTCTAACTTTAATGAAAATGAAAAGTGATTTAAAATTGATTTCCTTGGAAAAATTAGACGTTGATTTTAAAAGAATACGCGTAATTAAGAATATGAATTTGACTATGAGGTTTATGTATATACAAGTAGCCAAAATATTTTATTTACTAATAGGAGTGGTAAAAGTACAGATTTTTACATAACATAATTTTACGCAATGTTATCGTAAAATTCATGATTTTAAGTAAAAGTGCCATCTATTAACAAGGAAGCTTTTAAAGAAAAGATGCCAAATAGATAAATAAAAAAGGTATTTAAATGATCTATCGTAAAAAGAAAGAAAATTTTAAATGATTATTGTGAATAAACAAAGTTCCGTCTTTCGCATTATAAAGAATATATGTTCTTTCCTAAGAGTTGCTTGATACACTTTGCTGAAAATGTGTTTCGCACTTCTTACTTTAAAGAATGACCTGATAGACGGATTGTCGTCCGAAACGTTGTCAATTGCTTAAGCATAAGCATAATAATTTGTCTTTTTAGCAAAAAAATAAAAATAAAAAAGGGTTTAAAAATCTTAATCTTCACTTTAAAAATATTTGATGAAAAATTCAGGTGGAAAATATCGAGGTTAAAATAAAAATTATCATACATAATACTCATCTTATTTCAGCATAAATACAATATCAAAAACAAAGATTAAAATTACCAAAAAAAAACAAAACAAAACAAAACGCTTATAAGAAAACTAAAAAACTAAATTATTTTCTTGACTGATCTCGATTTCAATGCATCTTACAACTTGTTAGTATTTAGATAGAACTTGTGATGCTTGCATTAAGAATTATACGAAAAATATAATAAGAAGTAAATACATATAGGTACTTTTAGCAGAGGGATTATCCGCAAATCCATATCTTAAAAACCAGCCCCGCTTGCAATCCTCGCTTTTACTAGAGGGCACTAATGGAAAGCTTGATCCGTTATCAGTTTTAAGCTTTATTTCGTTTTATACGAATCGAAAAAACAAAAAATTTTTCCATAGACTTAATGTTAAAGCTTGCATGCGAATAACCCGCTTCATACGCAAAATTCGCACCTATGATGAGGTAATTCTTAATTCACTGATGAAGTTCTATCTGCAGACCAAGTTTCATTGAAATCGCGAACGGGCACAAAAGATAGTTTCCTTGTTAGAAATAAATAAGCAAACTTATAAAAAGATTTTCTAGCTTTTTTCAAAACTTATATTCAATGATAGATAAATAAATCACTTCGGAGAAAATCGCGCATTCAAACTTTTTTCATGTGGCCATATATTGATAAAGAAAATTGTTTTTGATCTTGCTGTCAACTGTCTCGATATTTTCAAGTTTTCTTTTTCAATAAAGTCGCCATTCCTTTACTTCAATAAAGCAAAGATTTTTCAAGAACAAAATTTCCGCATCATTTATAAGTCATTCAAGCATAAATTTGCGGTTTGCATGATTTTTACCAAAAAACTTTCACTCCCTTCCTCATTTTATTTTCTCAATATTTTGACATTTTACGGAAGGCTTCGAAATCGTCAGTAACTTTACTTATAAGCCGTTTTGCGATAAATTCATTCGATTGGTTTTTTTCAGGAGTTGTCTTCTTCGATCCCTCAAATATTGTCAAATGACACTTGATTTTGTGAAAAGCAAAGGCCGAGAACCGCGCTGGCATGGAAGAGGGAAGAACGAAGCTGCTCATTATTGCGTAAACTGCGAGGTAATTACAATCATCAATAAAGCTTCATTTTTAAAACCATTCATTTATTTTCCATCAGTTGGAAGTGTTCAACATATTGTTTGTAAAAGAATTGGAAAAGAAACACGTTGTACATTGTCTTGATTGCGCGCGAAAGGTCGGCGAAAATCTTGAAGATTTCGTCGTTTTAGAAGAGTATGTAATGGCCGAATTGATGGAGATTTATGACAACTTTACTCTTCACTCGCTAAACACTGTTTATACGTGATTTTAAATTTTATTTAATAGAAAAATTATTCATGCGAATCGAAGCGATTAGAAAAACGCTGACTTTAAAGCTTCTGTTAATGATTGTAATTTAACGCCTGTATATATTCTTCCATCAATACATCATTCATTCGTTGTCAAGTCATTATATTGTAAAGTGACCGCAGACCCATTGAGGTGTTCAAAACAATTTGCTAATTACAAATTCAGATTTTCAACTATTTTGTGATTTATTTACTTGTGTGCTAAATTATTGACCATTTTCTTTTTTTTTAATACCATTTGTTTTTTTTTTGTTTTTTTTGATCTCAATTGTGTCATTGTTTTTCGCTAGATTCTTATTATATTTATTGATAAACTGCACAGCGTTTATTGTACAATAAATTAATGGTTCAAACTTTAAGCAATATTTGTCGTTTTGATTGCTTCGAAACTGTTCACATCACACTTCATGAATTTTGTATATATTTTGCAAGACATTGAAACTGGCTTTGTATTAAACTAATTGCAACGCCTCGTCTAATGATCAGTGGCGCGTACTAAATTTTCACATTTATTTATAACGAAATATGCATTGACTAGGTTCATCGATTTTGATGCTATACGAAATTATTCACATGTTTAAAATGATTTATTCATATGCTTAGCTTGAATAATTTATATACGCATTTTAAGTGAATGCACACCTAACTTGAAAAAGCTTAAAAACTAAATTTGCACAAAATTCTATTGTTACATGGCAAGTTATTCGCGAATTATATTTGATTTTTTGTGAATAAATTGGTCCATATCCGTTATTTATTCACGAGAAGATAATAATTAGAGACAGGAATTTTATATGATCACATGTTTTTTAGTGATAAAAATAAAACAAAATGACTTTGATTATATAATAGCCAAACATGCAAAATTGTTTAAAAAATTAGCATGTCAAAAAGCACATATTTTCCGGAATTAGCACATAAGCACATAAATTGCATAAAAAGCTCAAATTTTCATAAAATTTTGTAGATAAAAATGCAAAATCAATAATTTTATTTTTTCAAATCAAATTTATAAAGACAACTTAACTTAATTCTTTTTTCCTCCATTCATGGGCAAAATCAATGGTATGGATTGCCAGTAATTGCTAGTAATAGCAAAATCTATTTTATTCAATGAAAATTTAAAAAATGCCATCGAATGAAATTGAAAGTGCGATGTTTTATTACAATAGCTTAGATAAGGTTCGAACTTTTAACAGTGATAAAAAATAGAAGATTACAGAGCAGCAGGTGTCATCAGTGTATTAAATTTAATCAATAACGAAGATTTGAATCTGATTTCTATGCACGAATGTCGCATTTTACATAATTTTACTAAAATTTTAAAAGAAGCACTTTCACTTCAAGATCAAGTTGATATTATTCAGAAGGTCACAAGCGAATTATCAGAAGTCGCTATAGAAAAATTGGTTTGGTCACTTGAAAAGAAACCTGGTTACAAGTTGGTTACTTCATCTCAGGATTTTGATGAGAAAAATTTTTTAAATACGTACCTTTAACTCTAGTTGCATCGTGTTCAACTTATAAATATTTACAAAGTTGAAAATATGGATTTGAGCTGATTTTGTTTACAGTAAACCGTATAAAATCTTGCAGTATGCTGAAAGCGCATTCGTATACACATAAAAAATATATCGAGTGTTCAGCCACACTGGGAGGTTTTTTGCGGTTACTGTAGATTTAAGATGTTCAAGATTTAAAGAGCAAAATTGAAATTGAATTAAAATGCCAAGTAAAATAAAAAATCAATTCAAATACAATTTTTGCTAAAATGTCTGTAGTAGTAGCAAAACTGTGACGAAAATTTTGGTTACTGTCATACTTTGCATGCCAATCACTTTTTCTCATCAAATGTAAACTTTGATTTCATGAAACCTCGGACGGGAATACGTGTAATCTTTGTTTTGAAGCTTTGGTGAGATAATCAACTTCATTGTCACATTTCAACTTTGCAAGGATTAATCAGAAAACAAAAGAAATACAAACCAAAAAGAAATTACATAAAGTTCTCCTTAGACAAAATTTTGTATAAAATGAGCAAGTCCTTTAAAAATTTAAAAACAATTAGACGAAAAAGCAAGTCCGACAACTGCCCGATTTTTTATTTTTATTTACTTATTTATTTTTTGCCATAATTAACATTAAATAAACTGGTTTTATGTAGATAAGATGACAAAAGATTATTGCGCGCGACGTGAATGCATATTAATTTGAATCGCTGCCATTCGAAACCAGTTTTTTCGGTGCATTTTGCTGATAAGATAGCAAATTAATATGCACGAAGCGTGTCTGGCTAATTGATATTCAAAACCATCTGATTTCGACTCAGATGCATGCAATATTTCTTTAAATTAAAATTTAATTAAGTATTTTCAAATTTACCCTTTGTTCTTACTAGATAGCTGTTTAAAAAATATTTCAAATCCTTCGCAAATACTTTGCATTTTTAAATTAAGTTAAAAATAAAGAAGTCAAACGATTTTTCTCAATCACATAGAAAAGAATTTGTGCTTAATGAATGTATAATTGAATTAAAAGGGTGTATCTCGCATGTGTCTTATTGTTAGATAAACCCTTTTATAATAAAGAACTTGTTCGCCTGACTATATATTGTGTTGAAATTTCAACAATAGTCAACAATATAATAACAATAGTCAGGTGAACAAGTCCTTTATTCAATTTTCCTTTTCAAAACGAAAGTCAATGTCACAAATTTTGTTAGTCACTTTTGTAAAAAAAGATTTTCAGAAAATTTATTCGATTTAAGAGCTAATTAACGAGATTTGTGCAACAATTAGTGTATAATTTTTCTTTCGCATACTGAAATATTAATGCGCTCAAAGATGCCAAAGATTCTATTCGAAATTGGTGAGGTACATAAATAATTCTGATTATGCTTGATCTCACAAAATAAATAAACAATGCTCTGGAACTATTCATTTTCTAATTCTTCAAAGCCAAAGAATCCATTGAAAATGCTGACAACGATTTGACAGAATCGATCACGGAAGACGGACACATATTTTCAACTCGATGCAATGCCATTACTGATATACCTTGATAATGAACGATGGCGGCTATGATTACGAGAATATGAAAGATTTGATGACTATGAAACCAGTAATCACATTTCCCAGGAAAAAATCGTTCCGGTATACGAGAAGCGTACAGAAATGCGCCAGTAATGTATAAAACACCCATCGAGATGAGGCAGATGAAAGAGGATCGGAGACTTGCCGCGGTAATCCAATTTTGAGAAATTAACCAATGAACACCAGGAATAACGCCTGATAATCCAAAAGCAGCAAAAACACTGGCTCTTATCGCTCGAAAATTTGGTTCACTAAATTTCTCCCATAGCGAAACAATTGTAGTCAATGTACCTAAAGTAGACACGAGCACAAGATAAAAAATTTTAGGAAAGTAATCGCAATAAAAGCCATAATAAAGCCAGGGCACAAAAGATCCTGTAATAAGAAGAGCAATTCCACAGTAGTCCAGCCTAAAAATGAGAAAGTTACTATCTCGTTCACAGTTAGATGAATACCTGCTGAAAAGCTTTCCTATTCTTTGAGAGTGGCACGAAAGCATGTGATATAAGGAAGAGAGACCGAGACAAACGATCGCACCTGCGAAGAATATCCCGAAGACCACTTTGTCAATTAACTTTAGTTGATGGTGAGGAGAGAAAGTTAGAAAATAGACGGCCAAACCAGCGAAAATAAGGCACCCTATCAAGTGTGTCCAGATATTAGCAGTTTCGGTATGCAGCCTAAAAATCGACCAGAAACACTTTTTGAACGATTCCAGCTGAGGTCTATGCCCCATGTGCAGAAAATCGTTATCTTGTAGCCATTGAGGAAGATGATTAAAGTGACAAACAGCCCAAGCGTCTTCCAATTTCTTGAGCACATATTTTTCAGCATCTTCCGTCTTTTCCAATGCCTTCTTCATCATCTCGCTCTTTCGTTGATACATAATACCGCGCCAACCTAAAGTGGAGAGATATCTTTAGCTTTGCGAATGAAAGTGAGATGTAAAAAGCTCAGCGCTCGGATAAAAGGCAGAGAGAAGCGATTGCAAAGATATGTGAAATGAAGTAGTAATCGAGCGATAAGTTGCGAGCAAAGTGAAAGTGAGAGGCGAGTGCGGAAGCAATTGATTCGCCCCCTGAGGTCAAAAGTGACCCCGTGACATAAAAACAAAGAATTGTGCGCTTCCGATCGAAGCGAATGTTCGTTGCTTTCGACGAGACCAGATGCGGAAAAAGAGACACGGAAAACGATTGCATTCGACAGGCGAAGCGAACTCAAGCAGCGTTTTGCATTCGCTCAGCTTCTCACCGCACTGAGGTCACTTTGTCGATCGCAGTGGGCGCACAAAGTCGGGCTTAAGTCGTGCGTGCTATTCGCACAATCAGCTGAAACTGAGACGAAATGACGAAATTTGTGAAGTTTGAGGAAATGAAGGGTGAGAAAAGCTGAAACAATCGAATGAAGTGACGCTTACACTGATGCGTGTTCCTTCACTGAAAGCTGGTTTACTTAACGCGTCAATCGCAATCGAATCGCGTTTGTATCGCAAACGAATTAGAATTGAGGGAAAATGCGTTGCCTCTGAATGCGTGAGAAGACACCTGTCGACAACGGCACACATTCGCATGCAATCGACGAGCACAGTTCACTTGAGGCCGTTCGCATCAATATCGCAAACAGGCAGAATCAGCATTCAATAACATGCAATGTTCATTTTCGGCGAACACTTCGCTTTCGGCAAACGAACGATCGCTAATCACTGCTGTCGTCTGCTTTGCTGAAAGCCAAACGCGGAATGCAAATTTTGATAAGAAAACAGCCCACAAAAGCGAAAGTACAGTCGCGCGTTTACAGTTGTAATCAGAAAAATGGCAGCGTTGAGTTCCGAGGATTTGCGAAAACTGCTCGAACTGTTCACCGTTTCTTGTTTCAAACCGAAAGACGCAGACAAACGCTCGGAAACGGTACAAAACAGATGTTTGGAACTAATGCTCCTTGATTACAAGCAGGTGATCACAATCAGCAACGAAACCGGTGAACTGTGCTCTTCATATCCCTCAAAGATCATTGTACCTCAGCGTTCGACGAACGAATGTTGTGCCAACAATGCTTTTGACAGTTCGCAATTGGACAGCACGAAGCTACGCGAGTTAATCCTGAAGGCTCGTATTGCCCGATGCAGAGCCCGATTCCCAGTGCCTGTGATTCTGTTCGACAACAAATACATCTGCAGAAGTGCCACGCTCTCGTGCGGACCCGAAATCTACGGCCGCAAAGGTTTCGATTTGCTGTTTACCACCAACAGCAGCGACCGAAACAAAGCTTCGTCCTCAGCCACTCAACACAGCCTTTCGTCGCTATCGTCTCTTACGATCAGTGATAGCAGTCAAGTCTTCTCAACTGTTCGCAATCACGATATCAATTTGCTCAAATATGTGTCTGTTGGTTATATTTGCGATTTGATGGTTGAAAAAAAGAAGGTTAAATTTTGTGTGAATATCACTTCATCCGAAAAAGCGGATAAAGAATCGCGATACAGCGATTTCGAGATACTCTCACTGCCGTATCCCGGCTGCGAATTCTTCCGCGACTATCGTGATAACGATTACTACGCCGAAGGATTGGTATTCGACTGGCAGCAACATTTCATCGATGCCGACCTCGACATACCGAAAGAGGTGCTCAACTGTGATTTAGGAATTGAATGGAACAAGTACAGAACTTGGGATATTGTCACGTTGACGAGGAATTATTTGAAATTATTGCTATTTTATTTGAATAAAAACAATAATTCGTTGCTTATACATTGTATTTCGGGCTGGGATCGCACTCCGCTCTTCATATCGTTGTTAAGACTCACTTTATGGGCTGACGGCAAAATTCATCAAAACCTCTCTCCTCTTGAGATCACTTATCTGACAGTGGCTTACGATTGGTATCTTTTTGGACACAACCTCAGCGATCGGATCGCCAAAGGCGAAGAAATACTATTTTTTTGTTTTTATTTTCTTAAATTCATTACAGAGTCAAGTTTTTGTGTTGATTCATTTAGCAAATATACGAAAGCGGACGATTCGACAAAAGTAATGTTTTTAGGTACTACAGAAGCCGAAGAAGCATCGTCATCACTTGCCAACAATCACAATTCGAAGATTCATGGCAGTTCCTCTAGTCTGGATAGCACTTCTTCCACATCCAGCTGCCGAAGTGGTCCACCGTTGTTCTTTCCATGCATTGATGAGTCTTTTGTGTGTACTTATTCGCCGCCTGAAAACGATTTCTATCCGAGCACACCTCCTACATTGACCAACAGTGAGGAAGGCTCTCAGTTCCTAGTGAACAGCACAAGTGATAAAACTACTACCTTTGGTGAAAGTACAGAAGCAATGAATATAAGCATAAAGAACACTGAACAAAACATATGCAACTCAAGTAAATCAACACCAATGGCCATTCCAAGCACGGGATCGAAGCAATCGCATGTACCTAAAAACACTTCATTAAATCGAAGCGACAGCTGGCAAATAGTTTCTGAAACTGGGAGCGTTTCTTCAAAAAGTTTCTACAGTTCTCCAGAATCAATTGGTTCTCTCTTCTGTTCGGTGAAAAGTAATAGTCAGCCAACACAGCAATTAGAAGATTGTAAACCATCATTGCAAATTACAAATAGTAATCTTTCGCGAAAAGAAAAATTACAGGCGGTCAGAAGTTTATTTTATAATTCTTACTCTGCAGCCGTTGGCTTCAGATTTAGGAGTGGTAGTGATGTCTCTGGAGGAAGTGGCCTTTCGAATCTATTTGATCACATTACGGGAACAGTTGCAAAGAAAACGTCAAGTTATTATTTTTGAATTAATGCAAATGACATCGCGTGTGACTTGATGCAAAAAAATGTTTCAATAGTCTCAAAATAAGAGTAAATCATGCAAATTTTGTTTGTATTAAACACGCTGCCATTCGAAGAGCTTAAGACGTGAAACGAATTGGTGAATTGGAAGTCGAAATATATAATTATGCTTTTAATTAATCGTTTAATTTTTAAGCAAAAAAATGGCAAAAATTTTCAGTTTTTGTGAGAAAATAAAATTTTTTGCCACTTGGTTTTTCAAGTTTTTTTGCAAAGACAAATAGTTAATACACAGCTTAGATCAAATTAATTTGCCATTTCTTCCTTTCAAAGCCTGAAATTTTCAATTTATTTTTACTGACAAGATATACATTTAATTTATCCGATACATAATTTACTTTATTTAGTGTGCATCTAACCATGTTGCTCTTAGACTTAAATTACAGAGGTTTCAATGAATTTCATTATTTAATGAGCCTCCAAATTAATTTAATTTAAGCTATCTTTTGATTTTCAGATTGAACAATGAATGAGAATCATTTTATAGAACTTAAAAGGTTTAAAAAATTAACAACAAATGTGAAATTTTAAAGAAAAAACTGCTTAGAACAGTAGCATTTGAAAAGATTTTGTGCTTCAAATCGCGAGCTATATTAAAGAGAAAATTGCAAATAAAACATAAGTTTGATTCAAGTCGAAATCGTGCCATGAAAGTACTTTGCTTCTTGGTTCCAAAAAGAATAGAAGAGAAGGCTAAGTTTGCATTTCAATCTTATCTTATTTTGGCTCGGAAAAACTTGTATAGTTGAAAAGTTGTGTTTAAACTGTAGTCTCCATACAATAAACGAACATTGTTCATTTGTTAAAGTGCGTGAAAGTTCGCTTCTTCCGCAAACCGTAGTCTCCGTCGTCACTATTACAAAATTTTGAAACACATTTTCGCAATGGAAAGCGTGTGTAGAGTAAAGTCCCGAAATGGGCGCTCGCAACGAGTGATTCGACGATTGAGTCGAAGATTGAAGAGACAATTGAAAGCTATTTGTATTTTTTCGCCTTTAAAAGAATATTTCGAAAAGGCAGAAATTAAAATGAAAAGCAGCATTTAGTAATTTATGGACGATGCATTCATTCTTTTTCTGCTTAAAACGCAAATGACAGCGAAAATGGTAGCGAATTCGATGAAAACTAGTGCTTTCATCCTGCTTTCTCTCTGTTTGATCGCGGTGTGCAATTCTCAAAATGAAAACGACTTCTTGCAAATCGAAATTTCAGAGTATGTTTCGCTTCGCATTCATTTGCTTTACTCTCGTTTTAACTGCATTTTACCTTTTCGACTTTCGCACAATTCAGAGTTAAGAAGTGGGCGTTTAGTTTCGGTAAACATCTGTTTGACACTGCTTCGAAAGCCACTTGTGTTCGACAAATCGAGCGACAGTTCAAACAGGTATACATTTTGCAATCTTTGCGGAGATAGCGGTGAATTATTCTCAATATTCCATCTATCAATAGAGTTATAGAGACGAACGCGTCGAAGTGATCGAAGAAGATGCCGGTAAAATATTGACGCAATTCATAAGCGATATCGAGAGAATGTTCGACACGAAACGATCGCACGTCGCTCGAATAGCGCAAACAGCTGAAGAATTGGCTGCTAATTACACATATGACCCAAATTTGTTTTTTCCTTTTTATAACGCAAAAAAGTTGTACGATTCTTCTCATGGCGAGACTAAAGTAGAAATGATTAAAAAACATGAACCTAATTATGAGGAAATGGATGAGGACGAAAAAGAAAAAGAACAAGCTAAATGGCTTGATATTACATTGACTAAAAATTCTGGTTATCGCGGCGTAGCTGTCAATGTTCGTGAAAGCGCTTTTCACATTCCTGTAAATGTTTTTAACGAGAAACCATCGATAATGAACGGTGTTCGATGGGCAGAAAATTTGACCAAAGTGTTTCTCAACAACAAACAACACGATAGAGACCTTTCATGGCAATTCTTTTGTTCAAACGATGGTTTTCTTCAACTTCATCCCGCTGCGAAATGGCGTATGCCACAATATTTATTAAAAGAAGACGAAGAAAAGCCGCCATTAGATTTATATGACTGTAGATTAAGAAACTGGTACATCAAAGCTGCTGCTTCCCCTAAAGATATTGTGGTTTTATTAGATAGAAGTGGTTCGATGACAGGTCAAAGGAAAGAAATATCAAGAAACGTAGTAATTAATATTCTTGAGACATTAACCGATGACGATTTCGTGACTATTATCGCCTTTTCTACTAATTTGACTCGTTATGTTGAGTGTTTCGGAGATAAGTTGGTTCAAGCAAACAAGCAAAATATACAAACTTTCAAAAAGCATTTATCCGATGTTGATACTTATGAAATAGCTGACTTCGAACTTGCGTTTACAAAGGGTTTTGAATTGCTGGAAAAAACAAGAAGAGAAAAAAGAGGCGCACAGTGTAATCAAGCGATCATGTTGATTACAGATGGTGCGCCGGAAAGCTACGATTCGTTATTCGATAGGTTAAATAGACCCTTCGATGAATTTGGTAACCCACGAATTCCAGCTCGTGTTTTCACTTATTTGGTTGGTAAAGAAGTTACAGATACACAAGAGGTTCAGTCTATGGCTTGTAAAAATCGAGGCTATTACACGCATGTTGCGAATATGGCCGAAGTTCGGGAACAAGTTCAGTTGTATATACCGGTGATGAGTAGACCCCTTGTTCTGTCAAAAATCCGTCCATTTATTTATACTGGTGTTTACGCTGATATCACGGTACGACTTTTATGAAAACACATTTCATTATAAAAGTTTTTACAGGATGTACCTTTGCTTGAATGGGTTTGGGATGGAAGAGAACGAGAAAGAATAAGAGCAAATATAGAAAGAGTCATTCGAGAACGGTATGGATTGACAGATAATGATGCAGAAGACAAAGATAAGAAAAGTGAAATTAGCGAGAAGGATTATGAAGAAACAATGGATAAACAGTTAAACAACGAATCAGTGAGTGCACCCTTGACTGCTCGTTACGCGACCGACTACAACGACCCTTCGGTTCTGATTGCGAGTAATGTGCCGGAATCCAACAAAAAATTTCAGAATGATCTTTCCGAAAATCCGCGCAAGTCGAAGAAAAAAGTTAGTATTTACTGTGCCTGAGCAATTGAAATGAAATTTTGGAGCGAATTGTGTGAATGAGAATTTGAACTTAAATCGATTAGAAAGGAATGCTGATCATTAACTGAATGCCTATTCTCTTTTTATTATTTGTTTTTTATTCGCTTATATTTTCATCTTTCGAGCAAATGCAATGATTGTTTAATGGAAACTAAAAAAGCATGAAAGCTTGCGTTTAATATTTGCTTTTAGATTCATTGGAACGCCTATTCTGCTACACTTTCTTACCTCTCTCTCTCTATCCATTCATCTATTGCTCATAAAGTTGCAAAAGTGTTTTTTAGTCATAAGTCAAACCTTACCAAATTTAAACCAAAGACTTTCCGTTCACAGAGTGTTGCAGTTTCCGATAATTCTATGGTTGATTACTCAAGTGTTTCAAGCGAGGTATGTTTTCAAATACCGACCGACATGCCCCTCCATAATATTTCACATTTTGGTATCACTTTTTTATCACTTCACGATGTCATTATTATTTTTTTGGTTTTTTCGTCTTGTAAGTTTATTTTATTTTATTTTATTTGTTTTATTTTTACTCTTAAGTGCGAAAATGATGTGTAAATGTTGCTAGATTGTTGTTATTAAACGTTTTTGATTGTCTTTTATTTCTTTTTAATCATAATTAAAACAGGGAGTTCACGATCTAATGTTGACAATCGCTGCTCCTGTGTTTGATCTAAAGAATACAACAGTAAGAATTACTCTTGTAGATTTCTTCCTTAATTCAAATCATTTTTAGAATATTACTGAACGATATTTGTACAAGAATGTTTGGAAAGAAAAAATTGTTGAAGTAAGTTATCATTCATTCATGCTTTATGTCCATGTGTCTTAAAACTCGATTAATAGGTTCGCTCTGCAAACATATTGGGTGTTGCAGGAGTTGATGTACCCATTAGAGAAATTGTGAGATATACACCGGCGTTTAAGGTAACTATTTAAACTTTTTTAAATATGCGTGTGAAGAAACTTTTTTCAGCTTGGAGTCAATGGTTATTCATTTGCAATCAATAATAATGGTCACATTTTGTATCATCCTGATTTAAGACCATTGGTAGCTATTCAAATGTAAATTATGTAGACAATGATTCTTGTTTTTTTTTAAGTTTGGTGATCTTATTAAGCCTTATTACAATTCTGTAAATTTGTCAGAAATTGAATTGGATTATTTTGAAGCAGAAAAGGTTTTTATAAAACTTGAAGCTTGTTAAATTAGTAAGAGATTTTATTTAGGCCTCAAGTGATAATGTAAGCACACTTCAAACAAAAATGCTGAGAAGAGAAAAAGGGTGCATGAAATTCAGCGTGAAAGTACATTTTGATTCGATGGTAAAATTCTTAACTCTTTTTTCATTTCATTTATAATTGTTTACTTTATAGAAAAGAGTTACAGCAAGAACGAACCATTATTGCTTCGGTCCTATTAAAGACTCGCCATTTACTTTGGGCATCGCATTGCCAGAACCTTACGGAAAATTTCGCGTTAAAGGTCAACTCGATTTGAAATCATTACCTGCAAATTATAGTGTTTATTTTCGCGGTACTAATTGGAGAGTCCATCCTGATTGGATTTATTGTTTAGACAACCATGAAACGTTTATCAGAGAAATTTCTTTTACAACACCAGAATCAGCCATACTCTTCATATTGGACAAAATTGGATCTATTCAATGGTTGAATTCAAGTTTGTATCCACCAAAGAATCAAGGTCAAAGTTTGATCTGTATGTCAATATTAAGATATTATTTCTATTTTAGCTAATAGGAACTCAATTTATTTAGGTGCAAAGGATTTGCTTCAAAGTTTAGTCTTTGATGCGAAAGTAACAGATATTGAATCACAATGTGCCCGAATGAATATTTATTATTCGTAAGTATTTCGTGAAATAAATCATTTTTCTCAAAATCACTTTATCAAAAAACAGTGAAGAATGGCTCAAAACTGAAGGAGTTGTTCTTAGTTTTGTTTCAACGCGGTCAGGATTTATACGATATTTTGATCATAGAAGCGAAGAAGAGAAAATAAACAAAACTACGGAAGAAATTTTTGGTGGCGATATATACAAAAAAGCAACCGACGAATTATTTTATCAAAGAGCCGTTGATTTTTATCGCTTCAATTCTTCTGCATTTCTATTCTCCGTACCTTTCGATGCTGGAAATCGAGACGATGCGTTTGTTTTGGCCTCGCAAGCGCTTTTCTTTGGATCTGGGAGCATGTTAGCTCCAGCGGCTGTTGTCGGATCATTTTTCAAACATCAAGCATTTCATGATAATTTCTTCAAATTTGCTAAACTATGTTCAAAACCGAAATGCGATATAGATTGCACCAGTAGCGGTATTGATTGTTATCTTATAGATAATAATGGTTTTATTGTCGTCAGTTTAGACAAAAATGCGACAGGGCAGTTTTTTGGTGAAGTTGATATTTATTTATTTAAGTCAATTGTTGAGAAAAACGTTTTTAAGGAAATTGAAATTTTCGATTATCAAGCCATATGTATCAATGTAACAAATGATAGGGACTCTAATCCAGCTCAAACACTACAAAATCCGTTTGTGATAGTGAAAAACTTCTTGATCTGGTTCTGGACCCAAATAGTTTCGCTTACATTCGAGTTTTACTTATCTTCATTGCAGTCTGTTTATGCAAATCCAAATTTTCATTATAACGATTATGATAACACTGAATACGAACCGAACCAAGATCCTTTAGGCGAAGACGAAAAAGGAAAGCGGATAGCACCAAATCGAACAAAGCCTTATCCGTGTGACAAACATTTCATTTTGTATGAAATGCAAAAAAGCGTAAAAGATGATCCCATTAAAGGCGAATATACGAAATGCGGTAATTGCAATGAGTAAGTTTTTGTTATTGAAGCCATTTAGAAAATGTTCATTTTTATTTTTGCAGAACCTACATAGTCCAAAAAGTTCCTTATACGAATTTGATGATTGTGATCGCAAGAAATTCATGTGAATGCGGTCCTGAAACAGCGAAAATCTATCCTACAGAAATAAATTATATTGGTGAATGTGCAGTTGAACATCAACATATGGAAACCGAAAGAGCCCCATTAAATACAACTTGCGTCAACAGCCATCCTGAGGTTAATTCTTTATTATATCTATCAATAATAATTCGTTTTTTAATTTTCAGGAAAGTGAGATACATATGTGTGGTAAAGGTTGGGCTCTTAGTTCACCTTACTTTCCATTTTTCTTATCAATCGTAATTATTCAATGCGTTTTAACGCTTTCGTTACCTTATACACTTAAATGATTAAATAGGCATTTGCTTTTCATTTACAAATCAGTTGAGTTTGGAATTGGTTTTGAAACGTTTTTACAGTATCATTGCATATCATTGAACGATATATTTTGAAATTTTCTTGAGAAACGTCTACTATATAAGTGTATTTAGGAGGTACAATTCTCGTCGAATTTTGCATGAAGTTTCTCACTTTGCATATGATTCGTAATGCGTCGAAAGACTTTCATAACAGAGTGCAAAAAAAAAATTGTAAAATCTTTAACTTGATGAGCAATCATCTTTTGTTTTTCTGCATATTACTTAAAAAACCACTTAAAAAATATTTACAAACTTTGTATACATTCTTGTTACATTCTGTTGACTAATATTAATGTGCAAGGATTTTATTAAATGATTTAAAGCTTAATAAATAAAAAATTTCTATTCATTATCACAAACCATGCAATCAAAGACAAATTGTATTTTAGCATTTGTTAATTAAATTTTGTGCATATCATCATCACATTGTTCTTAAATTATAAGAACATGAGGCAAAATAAAAAAAAATTTACACCCTTCTGCTCTTCGTTTCATATCGCTTTTTATTCACTCGCTTTTATTTTCGCATTGCAATTTATTTCTTTTCGTGACTTGAAAACTGCTTTCCTTTGTTGGCAAAAATGTAATACACTTTGTATCTGAAAGTGTGCAAATTAGTTCGAAGCGACTCGTTTAGGTTCTCGCCACATGCGTCTTGGAAATCTTTATCCGTTAAAGGCATCAACTATTCAAAACTAAACGATCTTTACGGCGGTGTAATCCTCTATACATTCTTGATACTTTTACGCTTCTTTCTCGAAAAGTTGAGTATTTATCGTTTAATACTGGTGCACATTTTTCAAAACATTTATCTCTTCATTTCCTTCCTCTTTTCGCCTCTCTCTCTCTCTCTCTCTCTCTCTCTCTCTC
>NCKU01000712.1:0-34769 GCA_003675995.1 Dinothrombium tinctorium | reverse complement strand
TTTACTGTTTTAATATAATTGAAGTGTCTAAAATATTTTAAACTGTTTTTTTTAAATTCAAATAAAAGAGTGAATTTTAGCTTCTTTCTTTTGTTCTTACTCAGTTTTGTCATATTTAGAAAATTAATAATAAGTTTATCATATAAGAGTATTTATCTCAATTTTTTAAAAATATCTTACGTATTTCAATTTAAAAATAAAGAATACATTTTTCGCGGCTATGGTTACTTAGTGCGGTAATTCAGGATTGCATTTTTCAGCATACGCATGTTTGCTATAGTGCATTAAGACCGCGTGAACAAACCATGACTTTGCCACTAAATCCAAGCTCAGATGATAAGCATAAATAGTATTTGTGTCTATAACACACTTAATCCTACCTTCATTCTACAGCATTCATATATAGATGTTCTCAGCTAAATCTCAATGGTGTGACCAACGTTTGATCCTTTATTCCAAAGCGCGTTTCACACAATGTCTTTTCTTTAATACGTGTTTTGAAATTAGTGCACTTCTATTGTATTTGAAAAGCGAACAATGCTCAAAAGAATATCTTTTCTATGATTAGATGATCGAAAAATAAAACTTAAATCATTTGAAGCATAATGTGCTTATGTTCTAGGTTCTAAATATTCACTATTTATGGCACAATAATCACTCATTGAATACAATTTTCAAGTGATTTTAAAGCATTTAAACTGCAAACTTCTTTTTTGTATTCTTAAATTAAATTTTCACAAAACGATTAATTCGCTTCGAGTTTTAAAGCTTACAATTGTTAAATACAGATTAACTGCTATTGTTTCGAGCAAAACGCGAATTGAGACATGATTAAAAGGGATGAGAGCGAAATGTTTTAATCAATTTTTCAGTGGGCGTCAATTCTAGTCACACCAAAAATTTTATATATAAATGCATTATTCGTGCTCATATTTAGAGAAAATAGCTGAATACAAGCGTAATAATGAAAGCAACACAAAATCGATGTAAGCGCTAATTTATTCAAAAAGAAAACAATATTAATAAAAGTTTGCATCAGCCAAAAAACACTACGTGCGTTTGAAATGATTCCTAAAAGCAAAATGAAATATTACTTCTAGTCGTTTCACAAAAAAAGCATCTTTTTCAAAAATTATATCAAAAATGCTTTAAAAATGATCGACTAAAACGCATTTAAATGCTTGCTATTCATGAAAGTGTACAGAACTTTGAAAATCATACTTACAAATTCAGCGGTATTTAAATTTTAATCATTTTTTCTTAAAACTTGAGTGATTCGCTTTTATAGAAAAAAAAACGCAAAGCTCTTCGCTTCTTTCTTTTGCCCAAAAGAATGCAATAAATATGAAAATTTTGGTAATGAATACGGAAAGAAGAAATTTTTCGCTTGTTATATAATAGATTTGACAATGTACATCTAGTAAGTTGTATCGAAGAAAATGATTACGCGAACAAAGTAATTTCAAAAGTTTGCGTTTCTAACTTTTCTGAAGAAAGAAAAAAATTTTCTAACACTTTTGAAATTTTATTTTTAGCTTCTTACGCTTAGCATTCCGCGACAAGAGTAAACAATTCGGCATTTACTACTTTCACTTATGCTTGAAATGTTTCACTTTTTTTGCTCATGAAATGGTGCGTAATTTGGTGTGATGTCTAAAATAAATTTGCTCAAATGAATTTGAGTTGGTTTTTAGTTTCGCACTCGTCTACAATCTGTCGCTTTCTTCTACTGTCTCTTCTTCCTCTTCTCTACATTAATCTCCTATTTCTTTAGTTTGTGATTAATCTCCTATTTGAGCGTTGATATTTTTGAAGCCGTCTTTGCTCGAAAAAGCGTAAAATTAAAAAACGTTGTGTTTTATACAAGGTATTTAAAAAACGTGAAGTTAATAATTTTTTAACGGATTTTTTAAGTAAATTACAGACAAGAATTTAAGAAAATTATGTCTGCGGATGCTACTTTCAAACACAAGCATCTTTTTGTGTTTCACAATTTTTGGGGTAAATATGCAAATAGATCATTTCTTTTTGTTGCGTCTATGTGCTTTGTTTTATAATTTTGTCTGCGTCTATTTGTCATAAAGTGACGAGCATCCAAAATGATAAGTAATACTCATTAATTTTCCCCACCGAGACCGTGATCAAGCATTTATTCAACTTTTCACAATGCAGATGCGAACAAAGACGGCATTCTTTCGTGGGAAGATTTCCTGATGCTTGCTGAACACTATACTAAACTTCAACGACGCGGAAAGCTCGAGAAAGAAGTATTCGATAGATGGAAATCTATATTCGAGAAATGGTGGAATCAATTGACAGATTGTGCTGATTACAATAAAGTAAAAAATTCGTTTGCACATTTCGATCTTTTGAATTCGTTCTCGTTTTATTCACAGGACACATTCGTCGAGTTTTCCGAATGGATTCGATTTTTTGAAAAGCTCGGTCAAACAACTAAATCCCACACCGAATTACCAGATTTTCTCAAAACATATTTGCAACTATTTTTTCTCTGTATGGATTCAAACAGTAAGCATCGCTTTTCACCTCCTGAACTCATTTCCGTATATTTAACTTTTAGAGGATGGTTTGTTCTGCGTTAAGGACTACAAAAAATACCTTAAATCGTACAACATGGACCTCAGCCGTGCGGATGATTGCTTCAAATATATGCTAACTGTAATTCAAACTTTTATTCACTTCGAAATTATTGATTTTTTCAAACATAAAAAACATCAGGAAGAAGACGCGAAGAATGAAAATGCGTTAACTTCGGATCGTTTCAAAGAATTGGTTTACGATTTTTGGGTTTCAAAAGATCCAAATAGTAAAGGCAAATATATTTGCGGACCTTTTGATTCTGTTTATCTTCAAGATTTGGAAAAAAATTTAAAGAAATTAACGTAAAAGTAAAAAAAACTTGTTAATATTTTTATTTGCGTATTTTTGATCTGCTTTTTAAAACTCTATTCGCAACATGAATTAATAAAATTCTTCTTCAGATGAACTCTCTGAACTTTAACCTTCTTCACTTAGCTGTTTTTGAATATATAAACGAAATGAATTAGAAAATGTGACAAGAAGTGATAAGGCAGCAAATAAAACGCAACTATCAGACATGAAAGAGCAAAAGTAGACTTACCATGAAAATTCGTAAAATCAATCATGTTAACGTCGAAATTATCGCAACAATTTTAATTTATTTCCTAAATTTTCAAGTTTTACATTTAAATTTATAACACACTTATATTTTAAATTAATTGCGAGTTTAAAACGAATTTTCAGCGTTTTTTGAATTCAATTGTTAATTTCTACTTTGACGCGATGATTTGAAAAACGATGAATGAAATGAAATGGCAATAAAAACAATTGATAACAAAAACAACAACAACAACAAAATATAATAAATTAATACAAATACAATGAACACAAGTGACCAACAAAACAACAAGAGCCCCGATTCGTCGAATTTGGTAGCCACTTGCGCCGCACATTTAACAATACGGAAACACAAATTTTTTTATGTACACAAAAATTTTTTACTGGACCTTTGACCAACCAGCTTGAAAAACCAACTTCATAATTATGTCATTTGATGCGAAACATTTAAAATGTTTTTTGATCGATGAACGAAAATCGATGAAACGAACAAAAGCCTACGAAACAATTAGAAGAGTTTTCTTTTCGCTAGCAGTCAATTTCTATGGAAGTCCCCTTTCAAAAGACGGTAAAAAGTTCGCTTAAATTGGGCGTTCATCAATGCGTAGCAGAATGGATTGATAGGACTATTGGCGTAACAAAGGAAGTAGGTGAAATAGAAGAAATGATGATTCACACAGCCCGATGGATCGCGACAGAAGCCCATAATAAGCGCGTTTATGTGATACGGCGTCCAGCAGGCAACGAATGCGCCGAGAATGAACGAAATGGTTCGCAGTGCTTTTCGCGCTCTATTCTCTGATTTTGATTTTTGTCGTTTTTCTTTCTTCTTGCGGCCACTTTTCAATCGTTTGCTCAGCTTAATGACGAGCGCTGTTTTCGGAGAAGAATCATCATTTTTTGCTGCCGCTGTCGCTGGATTGCATGCGTTTGACACATCTGCTTCACTTGCGGCCGCACAGGTTTGATTGTTGTTATTCGTGGAATTAAGCGCACCGCTTTTTAATAAGGACTTTGATACGGATAACTTGTGATCGTTGTTTTTTGTGGTGGTCGACGATTCTTCTGATTTCACAATTCGCGTGAATATTTTCGAATTTGAAATACTGCAATCAACTTTTGTTTTTATCTTGTCTCTATTTTCATTTTTACAACTGTTTGATGAACTGCGTTTCAATTGAGCATCAGATTCACACTTCATCGTTTTCGAGTCTTGAACACCTTTGCTGCTAGAATCGTTTCCATCTTTTACTGTCTGCGAAGACGATGCGCTTGCATTGTTCTCTTGATCTATAAAACTAATATCACCTGTTTCCAAAGGCATGCTTAGCTCGCACACCATTGATTTCGGGATATTTAATGATGAAGGAGGATCTGGTCGACTGGATGTAGTTGGAGGAGTTGATAACATCAATTCGAATGTATTATCGCTTTCTTTCATAGTCATCGTAGTTGTCTGCGTTGCAGTTTTCATTGCTGCAGTTAATGGATTTGAAAGTTTACTTTTCTTGTTTGACGGCAGCGGTGGAAAGTCGAGTTTCGTCACAGGAGCGACAAGCGGTGATCGCGGAATCAATGCTGACTTGTGACTTTGAGCAATACTCTCGCTGCGTCTTTCTCTCACTTTTTTGCTATCTTTTCTTTTCTTCAAATTCTCCTTCGGTTTCGAGGCCACTTTGACCACTGCCGGCGATTCTTCTTCGTCCGAGTCGAAAATGGGCGAACTCGATCGATCTTGGTCAGAGTTATTAGTCGCTTCGCCTTTCTTCTCATTGAAACTTGTGGTCTCAACATTTTCGCCCGCGGCTGTCGAAGCAGCCATTAACTGTTGTTGATCATCTCGAGAAGTTCCGCTCATTCCGCTTTGCATTTGCTGCATCTTCGGCTTATCTTGACTCAAGAGTGTGCTTTGAGTTTTTGATAGCTGCATGCCATGTTTCACTTCGGGTCCTTTCGACATGGTCACAAGCGATTGCACTTTGCGCTGTTTCGCCTCAGACTTCTTCGCCATGTCACTTGCCGTTTTGTAAATGCCTGCGTAAAGTACGAAAAGCACCACTAAAGTCACGTAAAAATAGCCGAAAATCAGCGACGTGTTGAAAACTGGATCTTTGAGAAATTGCACAGCACATTCGCCGGGCTCGAGCGCTCTATAACCTACAAAATGCTCCCATCCCATAATGGTAACGAAAAATACTAAAAATGGAATAATCCACGTTACAGTCACCATGCACAAGACTTTACGCTTTGTTCTCCAATTGCGATATTTGGTTGGTATCTTTACCGAACAGTATCTGTCGATGGTTATAAGCAAAACAGTGTAGATAGACACTAAACACACAGTGTGGTCGGTGGCAAGCCATAGGTCACAGGGAATTGCGCCGAGTTCCCAGGTGCCCATTAGTACGTAAATGGCATAAAATGGCATAGATATGATTCCAATGAAAAGATCGGAAACAGCCAATGAGCAAATAAAGTAGTTGGATGGCTGTCTAATGGTTCTTTCGACGACGAACGCCGTCAGCACCAAGATATTGCCGACAACCGTAATGATTATGCAAATGCCGATGCAAGTGGCAATAAAAACTGTCATCCAAAAGCTAAATGGCGGCTTCCAGCCTTCACCAACCATCGAAGTGTTCGTCGCGTTGAAAAAATGATCGCAAGTGAATTTCGAAGCATTGCTTTCGATATTTTCAGAGCAAAGTGTTACGTTGAAATCCATATCTACAAGCAAAGAAGCGTTCGCTGGGTTCGCGTCATCGTCAAAGGGTGATATTAAGTTCGAGCCCATCTCAATGCTCGGAAACGTATCAAGCTCAGAGAACTCTTGTAAAGTCATGTCGAACTTTAATCAGCAATCACTGTGATCGCTATTGATTGTCGAGTATTATGCTCGCAGCAGTCAATGAGATGGACATTTAGCCGGCAGAAGAAAAACTTTTTATTCACTTCACAATTGTTGCTGACGTTGATGGTTCTGCAATGGAAGTGAGAAGAAAGAAAGAAAGAAATTGTTACAAGTTTCAATGAAACGAATTAAAGAGAGTAGAGCGATCGTCAAACTTATGTTGACAAAAATGCTTTCCATTTCTCCATTAACTTGTCATCGCGAGAATCAGCGGCGGTGATTGTTGCTTAAGATCAGAATTGTGCGTCGAGGCAATATTTTCAACTAATTTCATAGTTCACATTCAATACCATTTTCGCTTCAAACGCTAGCAAATGAAACAAAACCAATACTCGCGAGAGGTTAAATTAAAATTTTGAGATAAGAAAGAGAGAGATAGACCGAGAGCGAGCGAGAGAAAGAGTGAACGAGAGAAACAAGATGATGTGTGATGCTTGCAATGTGTAATGATGCTACTCACATGAATCGAGCACACTACACATATTCACTCAAATACACATACACACAACGCATAGCGATGTTCGCTCGAAGGTAAATCAACAATTTAATACACAAAAGTTGCTTCAAAAAGCAATTCGAAAATCACGTTTTTAGGGCTTTGAATCTTTTCCTTTCTTTGAGTGAGAGGAAAAAAAGTTTTGTACTTCTTTTGCTCTCACCAATAAAAGCCGCTCCTTTTCTTTGTGTCCACTAATGTTTGAAACACAAAAAATTGCCGAAAATAACTTTATGATTTCCATCTTTTCTTCCCACTTATTTCGTTTCTTTTCTTCCACGACTTCACTTTTATAATAAAGAAATGAAAGCAGACGTAAAATAGTTTATCTTTTTCTTTCTTCACTTTTACATAAAAAACGTATGTGAATTTAGTTTTTTAACACGCAGCGAAAGGATGTGAAAATACAGCTTTTAAAAATGCAGAGCACATATGTTGAATTTGACGATTTATTTCTCGTTTCAAGTTGTAATATGACTTCGAAATGATGTACCTATAGGCAGGTACTGTTCTTTCTTTAAGCTTAATAAAAAAAATTCAATGGAAAAGAAAAACGAAAATTTAAATTTATCACTTAATACACATTTGTCAGTTTGGAGGCAAAATTTTCATCGATTCAACTTATCGCTTCTGCTTTTTATTTGCTAACTTGTGAAGATTTGTTTAATATTAATTTTCTTCAGAATGTTAATTTCTAATTGAACAAAAATAATTTAATGTTTAACTATAATTTTAACTGATCAAATTGAAATGCAAATGTGTGTATGAGCAAAATAAAATTTTAAATTAAATAATTTAAATAAAATTTTGAAGAAAAACGTTGAAGCTCAGTTTTGTATTCTTTATTTAAATGAAACGTGAAAAGGGGAAAGAATTAGAAAGAGAGTTTATTTCAACAATGAAAATAAGTCTCACTTAAATCTCTCAATTTTTCTCACTTAACATTGTGAAGACATCGACAAATGCGCCCGTAAGCAGCATCAACTGAGAAACGAGCTTCGAATGCAGTGAAGTGCGCTTTCGGGCGATGCTCATCAAAAATTGACATTCGCTATTTATGTGAAGTGAAAGTAAGCGATGGATAAAATGAATGTTTCATTGTTAATTACTGTTTACATTAACATTTATTCCTCAAAGCGTAGTTATTTTTTTTCTAGAAAATTGCTTTAAATAAACGTGAAAGTTCGTCGAAATGAGTTAAATCGGTTCAAAGGCATCATTATTTCTTTTTCTCAACGAGTTCTAGTTCTCTTGCTATCGAGAATAGCCTAGCGAAGCATTCGCAGTTCATTTCATAGGACATATAACATCCTTTCGAGTATGTAATTTCTCTCTCACTTCCTTTTTAATTGCATCAAACAATTGTTTTCTTTTTTGCTCATGGATTTTGCGACTTTAATTTATTTAGGATTACATGTTTGATTCTATATTTATACAATTGAAATCAACAGCGAATTATTATATTTTGAATACGAATTTATCTAGATATAAATTAACGCATTTGAGCAAAGAATTTTTAATTAAAATGAGTATTGAAAATTAAAATATTATAACAACGTTCGATCGAAATATTTAAATTTCAATAAGAGAACATCTTGAGATGAAAAAAATTCGTTATTGATCGTAAAAGCATCATGACATCTTAAATATTTGTGTTTTATTGAAAAAAATTGAATTATTAATTTAAGAATCGATAAATTGTTCTGAATAAATAAGAATAAAAAATGTACACAAAAATGAGTAGAAAAATCTTAGCATCGCATATTTACATTAATTATACAAAGCGAATAGATATTATTCATTAATTAAGTTGATTTATATTAACGAAAACACACTGACATTTAATCTTTTAAGCATAAAATTAAATCTGCTGAAGTTTACACAATGCGCTTGTTTATTATTTTCAATAAATACGACAAAAGCACACATTCATTTGAATCAAAATCATGACGTTGTAATTTGCAAATTCTAATCGAGGCATGCATCGTTCAATCACTTTATTAACGCGTTTCTCTCTCTCTCTTCCTCTGTATTATTTCTCTTTCTTTCTTTTCTGTTCAGAATTTCGCATACAGCTAATAGAAAGGCGATAGAAAGAAAAAATGATGCGCGTAAATTGTTTTACGCTCCAAAGTTAAAAATCACATTTAATAACTTCAATATTCAGGTGTTTGCAAGTGTATATGTAATTTAATATGCATGATTAGGTTTTTATTTTTATCGAAAAATCAAAATGAAGCAATTTTCAACAAATATTCAGTTTGCATTCGATACAACTATCTCTAGATTTGCTTGTAACTTGTTGAAAATTTTTTTAGAAAGAAAAAAATTCAATTAAACTTTGTAGTTTGACACGTGAAAAATAAAGTTGAGATTCAAGCATCAATTATAATTTCTAAAAAACCGTATCAAATTAACTGTAATATTAGTAACTTGAAAACGAGCGCAAAGAGCAAATAGCAAAGTGCTAAAGTAAAATATTTGATTAATTTAAATCGTGTAATTAATGCTGTCGAGTATACTTCGACACGATTAGTGTAATTAATATCAATTAAGAAAGGCTAAAAGTGGATAGTAGTGACGTTGCAACTCGCTTCTGAGAGATCGATGAGAATATTTTTCACAGAGAGAGAACGAGGAGTGACAGAGATCTACGAATGAAAGATGAAAGTGTTGCGTTTCACTTTTTTATTGATCACGCGTTAGCAATGAAAGAGATGCGAAGAAATTTAGTTTCAAATCACCTTCAATCACGGCGATAGCAATACTTTTTGCATATTTCTCAAATTCGATTTCTTAAATTTCAAACGATATTTCGGTAACAACACTCAAATTGAATTTAATGCACAGTGCTTTGATTTAAATGAAAAGAAGAGAAAAAGACGAAAATTTTTGCTTTTCTTATCTCTTTATTTTCACATTCACATCTAATACATAAACAAGAACAGTGTATATATATATATGATAAAATATCTTGTGTTCGAATAGTACATTTAAACTAATTGAAAACAAGAATAAAAATAAATAGAAATTCAATTTGAAGAGGACAATCATTGAAGAAATAAATGCATGCCACTATTTACATAATAATTGAAACTTGATTGAATTCAGCTTCAAAAAACGTGACTAAATTGCGATATATATTTATCAGGTCGGTTAAAAATAGAATCAACATTTGACGAATCGATTTTATAAAACGTCTCACTCACTTTTTTCGTTTTCAAACATTATTGTCGAATCAATGTTCAACCATTCAAATCATATTTAGTTTAGTCTTAGTTTATCACCTAAATTTCATATCAATTGTGCGCTCAAATCCATTCCAATCGAATTTTTTTCCTCTTTTATCATAATAAATTTATAAATCATTTGATCATGTTAAGAATAATGTTAAAAAGGAGTTTTGTTTATTTTTACCGTGTTTGAAAACATTTACACCTTTTTTCATGTTTAAATTTTTATCGCCTCTGAAAATGAAACTTGAAAAATGCACGCGAAAGCAGTTCGATTGCAACAAGAGCAGTCGGAATATACAAACAGCCTAAAGTGTCAAATTTTTCACATCAATTGTATACGAAAAAGTAAGTGTGTCTAAACAAGTTACATGCCAGAACCAGTATCCTCTTCAAATCCATTAGCTTTTTGAAAAATGATACTGTCGAAAGCATTGACTCTCTTTTCTTTGCGCCCTAAAAAATTTTACTTTTGTGACACCGTCCAACTGTTAGATTTCATAGGTACAACAATTCAATTTTAAAAATGTTTTGAGATTCTTTTTTATTGACTTTGCAAAAAATGTTTTTCTTTATTTGAGAAAGATAAAACGAGATTCAAAAAATCTATGAATGTTTTGTTTCGTTTCTGTGGGAGTATATTTTCCGTATAAGATGACTTTCAAAAGTAAACAAACAATTTTTCAAATTTTAATAACTTCAAAACCACAACTTTAACTCCACTGCGCCTGATTGGGAAATTTTATTCTTCAAATGAGCAATTCAAAAGAATTTCCAAATGGTTTTTTCTTAAAAATTTCACAAATTGTTAATATTTTTAAATAAAGTTTTTTCAACACTTTTCTCTTCGCTTAGTATTTTGATGATGACTTAAATTTGCGATATATATCACGTGGGATTAGTAAGACCCATTGCTTCAATACCACTCAAAATAAAGATAAGCTTCGGCAAAAGGTTGTATATAAAGCTGTTTGCTGCCATTTTCAACTTTGTGAACAAAACTCACTCGAAAATGCTTTTTCATTCAAAATGTGTTATTTCATCCATTTAGTTTAATGAAATTGTTTTTGAATTCCTTAATTTAATTTTAGGACCTTAAATCGTAGTTTAAACTCTTCCTGGTTATAAGTGTGTAATAAAAGGATTACTTTATGAAACATATGATTAAATCTAATTTTCATCTAGTTCTCTTTTTGTTGAACTACATCGTTAGGGAAAATCCTATTTTCTTTAAACTAAAATACATTCTTGAAAGAATTTTAAGCTTTATAATAAGGATTTAAAAAATTGTTTAAAGTTAATCATTTCTTTTAAAAATATCTATTTTAAGATACTTTATTCTCTTAAACTTTTAATATAAATAAAAGCAAGCTTCTTTTCTGCAATATTTATTTATAAGAACAAAAGTGAAGTTGAAATAGATTTTTGAGTATCTATAAGTTCAGTTTGGTCTTATAAAGTTATATTTAAATAAGAGTTTGTGTCACTTTTCAAGCACTTTACCAGTTTTTATATCATTATTTATATATATGATTATTCTGTAGTCATTTGAATTTTATAAATACCTAAAAATTTTTTAGCTAAAAAACAAATTAAAATTAAATATGGGATTAGTCTTATTGAATATAAAAATAAAATTTTATTTTGAATGAAGAATTTGTGATGTTTGTTGATAGAAAAAACTCGTCTCCAAGTTTTGATCAAGCAGAAAAAAAATCCAATTTTCTCATCATTTAAAAAATAATTTTGAATTTTAAAGATTGAATTCGTTACTTTTCTCCTACTTTTTAATTTCATTGTTAGCTTTCGTAAAAATTCTTTTCGTAAAATGATTTGATTCTCTCTATCGCAAAAATTATTCATAACTTCACATTTGTGCGCCAAACAAAAAATTTTTTCTTTTTTTTTACTAAAGAAATTATATTTCCACATGATTTTATTTACTATTTTTTCAAAGTTGATAAATTTTATTAAAAATTATTTTTCATTCAATTTTTCTCTTTGCCAACAAATAATTTAGAAAAAAGCCAATTTATAATGAATTTATTTTAAAAGTAAATTTAGAACCTTGAAATGAACATAAAAGAAAAATAATTTAAATTAAAAAAATGTTTTGAATTTTATAGCTCAAATAGATTCAAAGCTTAAAAGAATCTTCAAACAACTCGAACTTTCGAAAGCGGTATTTTGGAACAAATGCGCCACATAAAATAAATTTCTCCGAATTATCGAAGGATATGATATTATTTCTTCCGACCAGAAACTTTTTTAAGATAGAAAAGCTACTTTGTTCTTTTGTCAGGAAGTGGAAAAGTGAAATTCAGCATTTTCGGTTAGGCTTATTGAGTGAAGAGTAATAAAAACAAAAATTTACGGACTTTGAAATTCCGGTATGCATCTGCACTAAAGTGATTGAAACTAGCTAAGAAGCACCTACGAAGCTTAAGAATTACGCATTATGAATGAAAAACTCTATTTTCATATTTTCGCTTTTAGACTATTATTTAAAATTATTAGTCTAGGTATTCGTAAATTGACTGGAAACCATAAAGATCGTAAGATGAAAATGTTTAAATTTTGACTTAAGGTTATTTAAAACATGTCGATCAGAAAAGAACAAGAAAATATATCATCCGCTAAAAAATTCACGTTGCTTTAAAAATTAATGCAATCGTTATCCAATGTAACGTTTAGCTAAACATACATAATTAAAGGAGCAATTTTTTATTGCCACTTTATGTTTGAATTGCTTAAATATGAGTGCGATTAGGATAATTTATCGATCTTTTAACTCTTGTTAGTGAAACTAAGCTTATTTGGTTGACTAAACTTTTTTGTTGTAGAAAGTTTTTTATTTGTTGGTTTCATTGAATTAAATTAAAATTATGAGAGTCTTTTAAAGTTAAGTGAGAAAAATTATTTACAAACAAAATAATAAATTTCTTTTGATCATTAGCAGACTGAGCGTTTAATTGTTTTTTATTTAGTTTTTTATTGTTGTTTTAAACTTTCATAGATATAAATAAAAAATCAACCATCAAACTTAATTCAAAATTGTTTTATTCATTTTTTAGTGACTTCAAAATTAATTCGATCTAAACAAAAATTCTTTAAAATGAAACATGTGTGTCAGGCACAAAACCTGAAACTAACCAAAATAACAACAAAAATTTGTTGTGAAAAAACAAATAAGGCATTCAAAACAATTTTACTATTTTAATGTTGTTTAATGAAAAATTTTATATTCCAAACTTGATTTTAAATCTTTACAAATAAGAAAATCTTTGGCATTTTACATAATTTAATTATTTTGCACTCTTATTATACGTTTTGGATTTATTTAGATTTTATTTAAACTATTCTTCATCTTTTTTATTTTTTAAATTTAATTTTAAATTCACAGAATCAAAGATTGGTTTTTACATTTCCGAAAGGATTGAGAAGTATGAAATGAATTTTGTTTAAATAATCATTTCATGAATTGAAAATCTTTCATTTGTAATGAAACCAATTTCAAATGACGAACGAATTCAATCGCTTTGATTGAAAATCTGTGAAATCTCTGTTCACGTTTACTTCAATTTAAAATGAATTTAAAAATAACAGCAGTAGCATTATTTCATCTAAAGTTTATATTTGTTTAGAAATTTCTCTTTTCCAAATTTCTCATTTTTCAGCTTCATTGTAAAAACGAAATTCAACTAATCCTTACAAAATCAATAATTCTCAACAAGAAAGAGTATTTTCATAAAAGTAAAATCAATTTTACTCCAAAAATAGTTCTAAATTTCTCAATAAATGTGAATATACTTTTTGCTTGACTTTTCTTTTTGGAGTAAGAACTCTTATCAAAGTTTTCAACAATCAAATTTTTGAAATAAATACTTCGCCTTATCTTACTTTTACTTCTAACTACAGCTACTACCTTATTATATTCATGTACTTTATTCTTAATGCCTTCAAAGCTCATACTATATTTATAGCTTTAATACGACGTTTATTTTCTTACTCTATATCTAATCCTTAGAAATTTCGAAGTTCTTATTAAATATCGAAGATATAAATAAGTGTAAATCCTTAAAAATGAAAAACGTTTAAGCTGCTTCAAGAGTGAAGAAAAAAAATCATTTGAGTTGTTTACTAAATAAACTGAATTATTTTGCTGATCGAGTAGCATTTTTCTCCACTTGTGATTTTGTTTCACTTTCGTTGCGCGAACAAAAAAGACTGAACGCAACTAAGTTGAGATACTATTGAATTCCAGCATCGCTTTTTGCTTTCTCACGATTGAAGAAGCGTAAAAACGAAGATAAAAGCAATAATCGTTCGACATGAAAACTATGTGTTAATCAATTTTTATGATTGCAGTGTGAAAGCTTCGATTTATTGCGAAATAAGTCGATAAGTTAAGTTCCTTATTATGTTTGCAAACTGTTCTTGCCTCTATCTCTCTCTCACTCTCTTTCGTTCGCTTTCCTCGCCTCTCCTATTCGCCGCATTCTCATCTCTTATGTCGAGTCACTGTTTGCGTTAAATTTCGATAGAATCATTTGTTTAATTCATGAAGTATTAATAAGTTATTTAACTCTACTCTAAAAATTTTTTTCTTTAATTACATTCTTGTAACATTTGCATTCATTTCAAGGCTTGTGTTTAATGAATTCGCTCTTATATAATAGAAGTGAAAGGAAGTAAACTTTTTCGTCGAAAAGAATAAAGAAAAAGTGAAACATTATTATTGTAAAAAATCAATTTTGATTACACGTTAAATATACTTTGCACTAAAATGATGCACTCGAAATTTGCGAAATTGACTTTTTTGCTCAGAATTTATCAAAGAAAATTGTATTAACCAAAATTTCTTCCTAATATTCTTTTTATTAAAAGCTTATTATATAAAAAATTTCTTATCAAAATAAGTAAAAAATAAAACGGCGATAGAGAAACGGTGAGAAAGTTTTGCAGAACGAATGCTTACCTTGCAAACAGAAGTTCGCTTCGATTTTGTGAAGACGACAACCCAAATAATCATTGTTAAAGTTAGTTATATTACTTGTATCAAGGCTTATTAAGTTCAATGCTTTCGACACACGAAATCACCGTGTTATTGCTTCCCTGTGGTATGCAGAAAACTGAATCGTCTACAAACTCATTGCTCACTAATTAGAGAGATCATTTGTAACGCTATGTTTAACTCGAGCAAAAGTTTCACTTCATAACATTTTCTGTTTCTTCGCATTTGAGAAACGTGAAATCAAAATGAATAGCACTAGAAGCAGAACTAGAACTTAAGATTCGACTTTTTCGCTGTTCTGTCACGATTTATAATTTATGATGTGATTAATTTATATCCACTACTTGAATTACTTTTTCTTTAGTTTTGATTAATACGAAATTTGCTTCTTTCAAAAACAAATGCATTCATAGTTTTAATGGTGCTCAAAAAAAGAAATAATGAACAAGAATCAATTGAAGCGAAAATATTAAATATCAAACGAGAATATGTTCGAAAAAATGCACTTATAATCTTATGGATAAGTGTTTTTATATTAATAAGCTATATCTGTTCACGAATTTCGGAGATTAATTTGTTAAGCCTTTTACTGATTCTTGAAATTTTTTTACTTGTCAGTCAAAATTTAATTAACAAACTCTCAATATTATAGACACAAGGAGTATGAGCTTAAAATACCGAATGAAATATAAATGACATTTCAGTCAATATTGTGTTGAAAAGTTAAGCGTTGAAGTATTAAAGGAGTAGAGAGCGAGCAGTAGAGTGAGAGATATATAGAGAGAGAGACAGCGTTCGCCATTTTTAATTGATGAAAACTTTGCGAGTAAATAACAAACTTCAAGCATCGACATCAGAGCTAATTTAAGCGCTTTTACACAATTAAGCTTTAATCTATGCGCGCTGTTGAAAAGAACTAATTTTCGTTAATTATCAGGTAATATTTTTGCACAGTTTCGACGTTAATTCAAGTTTCAGAGAAAAACGCTTCGTAAATATTGTTTAATTACAGCGAAAACAAAATGAAAATTTCGAACAGCTTTTAAAACTTTTGAGCAGAGAGTAGAAAAAATTCGAAAAAGTGAAAAATTTTTCTAAGCGTCAAAAAAGAAATTAGAAAACGTTTGAAAAGTAATTCTAAAACTCTTGCTGTTCTACTCGTCTAATCTATGCAACATTCAATTTATAAATTTGCATATAACATTTGTATTCAAAATGCTGTTCGCAGGAAAAAAATAAATGTAAAAGTGTTTATCGGTTAGCAATATCCATATAACGTTTTTTCACCGCTTTCGGGCAAGATAATACACAAAAATTTTGTAATGATAGCAAAGTGTGGCAATAATTCAAAAAAGTGGTGAAAGTGCGAAAAAACTCAGTCACTCTTCTCTCTTGAGTGAATGTCGTGATAAGAAGAGACGAGCTCGAAACGAAATGTTGTACGTATATGCTGTCAATGTGTTTTAAAAAAGCGGCAAAGTGAACAAAAAAATAGATAGAGAGAGCGAGAGAGAGGTGGAGAAAAAATCTTCATCAATTTCGAGCTGCAATTAGCGAAAAGTTCGATATAGTATGTACACATACATGCGAAGAAAAAGTTTAGACAAAAAGCGATGCGCTCAATTTAGCCTCACAGTGAAAAAGTAATTTAAAGTTGACTTTTTGGTTTAAAACAAGAGTTCGGAAAACGGTAACTTTTTTAAGTGAAAGTTTTTTATGGGAAAGAGAGAGGAGAGAGAAAGAGAGTGGAAAGCTACACACAAAATAGGCTTGTAAAAAGAAGCCCGAAGTGATTTTAAGCATTTCGAAGCGTATTGAAAGGAGAGAAAGCTAGAGAAAGATTTTTAATGTCGCAGTGAAAAGCAGCGAGTTCGAGTTGCGTTTTTGTTCTAGCTTCTGGATGTCTGCATTCTTCTTTTGAAAAATTCAACGTCAATCAAACGCTAATTGCACTTTCCTTTCTCGACTCCAGCTAATAAATGCGAGCGTTGAATGAATTAAGGTATGAGCGAAAAAAATCGGTACACAGCTACTTGAAAATACGCTCTTGGGCTTATTATCACTTTACTTCTATTTATACACAATTTTCTTATAATTAACTTCTAAAAAGCATTCACGCACATAGAGGATGTTTTCTCGTGCAAAAGTTCTTTTTGTTCGACTATGTTCATCGCTGCAAACAATACTAAACGTGATTACGTTTTGAATAGGCTTTCGTTTTGGCGTGTGAAAAGAAAGTAATTAAAAACTATTGTATTGAGTTTTAGTCGAGTTCAATTTTCACTTCTATGAAATTGACTTTCCGCTTTCGATCGACAAAAATTTATTTTCTAAAGCTTGTCTATCTATGTATTTATGTACTTATAAATGGTATAATTGTGTGTATGCACTGTGTCAGGCTTAGTGCGCGTTCTCTCATTCTCCACTCTCGAAGTGAATTTTGTTTTTCATTTTCAGTTTTTCGATTCAAATTTAAATGCAAATTTAATAAATGGTCTCGTGAATGTTTTGTGTTCGAAGGGAACAAAAAATTGTGACTTATTCATTTTCACCGCTCTATTTTATTATAGGTTTCAATTTTTTATCTTTTCACTCATTTCCACAAAGAGTTTTTTTCGTCAAGCCATTCTATAGAATTTAAAGTCCGGAAGATCTTGATTTCATAAAAGTATTTTTTAAGTACTTTCTCTTTGTGGATACAAGTTCACAATAACCACAAAATAATAATTAAATTGCATTACTTTTTTAATTTTCAGTTTGAAAAACAATTTCTAACACTTCTTTTTGAAATTCAAAATTTATATGTAATACATATTAATATACAGAATTAACAGGAAGTTTCTGTTGGGCGGAGATATGCTTGAAATAACCTAACTTAATCAAATATTCCGTGATGTTATGCGCTGTATGACGTTTTTAAGCCCACTTCAATCAAAACTTTCTGTCTACTCTGTATATGAAAAATTTAAAGTGTGATATAACATGTTAAACAAGTGAATAATTAAATATTTTATTTCAAAAAGGCTCATCTACTAATATTGAACAATTATAAAGATAGAAAAGCTCTCTTGGAATTAATGTATTCAATTTATCGACATGTTGTAAATATTTCATGGTTAAAAAACTGATGATTGTTGTGTTTGCAAAGAGAAAACAGATTAATATTTACAAAGAAACTTGAATAAAGCTATTGAGTATAAGCAACTTATAGTATAACCGAAAAAAGCAAAACGAAATAGTAGAAGTTTATTCTGTTGAAATTAATCTCTTACTTATTTATATATGAAATTTATTTTTCAAAAGACATAAAAAAAATTTAACACATTCACGTTATTTATTGAAGTACTAACTTATCGCACTTCTCACATGATTGAGCAACTTTAGATAATTTAAGTTACGATAATGTAAAATTTACTCTCAAGATTAACATTTTTAACCACAAAGATAAGTTTCACGAGAACATGCATAAATCGATCAAAAATATTAATCATAAATTCTTATGCGCCTACTTTTGTGAAAACCAAATCGCTTATTTTAGTTTTAGACTCAAACATAATGAAACATCGTTCTACTGATGTTAGATATAAATTCAGTTTCGCATTTCATTACGCACACAAAAAGAAATTCAAGAATGCGATTTGTATTAAAATGTTAGCGATAAACGACTACATCTTCTGCATTGAGCGTTTAAGATAATGTCGATCGTGATTTACTTATTACGTTAAAGTATTAAACACACTTTTCAAGCTCAAATGGTAATTGATGTGCATCAACTTTTACAATAGTTTTATGCAATAGAATTTCTTTTTTGCTTGCTGTTTAAAAAGGACGCGAATAGAGCTAATGACAGAATGTTTTGCTATCTTACAAATAAATATGTAAAATCGGTGTATCAATTTAAATTTTCTTAAAACATTTTAACAAAAGAATGAAAATCAATTTTATGAAAAATATTCGTGTGTGCAATCAACTGAAGTGAAACGAATGCAAGTGAATTGGGAAATGATAATATCTGAAAACGAGAATTAGATCTAGTTGGCAAGCGAATAAATTAACATTTAAACGAAAATGAAGCAAAACAAAAATAGCTGTTCGAAACTTTATTCACTTTTTTACACTTTATTTCGTGTATGTGTGTTTAAAATTTAAAGGCACATGGACAAGAGAAAATTTTTAATGCGTATTTACCAAATAAATTCGAATTGAAAAATTAAAATCTCTCTACGTGACAAAATTAAATTCCACATAAATAATGACTTTGTTTTGTGAACTTTGACATTTAGATAAAAATGTAAATTTTCTAGCGATTCGATAAAATACAAGTTTTCGCTTTGATATCATTAAATTATTCAAAAATTTCAACTTTGTATAAAAAAAAGTTTCCTCAAACAGCAACACAAGCCAATAAATTGTTTTCGTGAAATATTTTACTCGAAGCCTGCGGCTAGCGAAAAAGAGTTAAAAATACGCGAAATATTTTTGCTTTCGCGAAAAACATTCTTTTTGTCGCAAATTTTGACCAAAAATAAAAAATAAAAATGGACTCGAATAAGTTTTTTCTGCTCTAGTGAAAATTTTCAATTATTTCTCGCTTTTTCAAATATGTTCTTAAAATGAGTTTTAGTTTTTTGGTAGTTGGTATTTTTTGCCGAGTTTTTCTTTTGTTTTGACTCGCTTTCAAATGAATATTTGAAATATTTAACAAGCAATGAGTTAAAGTAGTGTTAAGAACCGTCCGTAAACGGGAATAAATCCGATGAGAGACGAAAAAGGAAACACTTTATTTAACGGAATGCCAAAAATAGGGGTATGAGTCGTGCGACGGTTAGCCGACGACACGGAAAGGCGGAGGTTCGCATTGCCTTAGTTAGGGGACCGCTGTTCCATAATAGTAGCAATGTAAAGAGCTTTAAATTTTAAAATTAAAAATTAAATAACGATAAAGCAGTAAGCGATACCGTCTTTTGTTGTCCAAGTAGATACAATTGGAAAGAGAAAAAAGTATGACCATCTATTTTCGAAATCATTGTTTCGATCTTTAATATGATTTGCTTCTTGAAAATAAGATCTATCAACAAATTCTCTATTCAATTACGCGTTACTTTCACTTTACTCTTGTTTGAAGAAAATCAAGACTGAAGAGACGAGATGATAAAGCAATCACTTTTGATTTACGCTTTTTTAATAACTAACAAATATGTTATTACATTACTTTGATATTAATAAGCTTAAATCTGCGTAAATCTTTTTTTCAAAAATTCGCAAAAACTTCTTTTCTCTTACAAAGAACGATGGCAAAATCTTACAGTGATTCGCAATCGTTTAGTTAATTATTAAAGAGCAAAAAGTCAAAGAAGATAAAATTGAATTGAAGTCTATAGGATTTGAAATTAGTAGAAAAAATTAAATTTTCTGCTTTTAGACGAAAAAGAAAAATTGCGTTAGTGAATAAGGACGAATTGTGAAGACTTTGTCTAAAATTATTCTTAAAATTCAATTTTTAAATACATTTATAGTTTTATTTTCTTCGAATACGTTCACTTTACTTTTATGTCTTTGGTTAAAGGTCAAAAGCGAATGCTTTCGTTCATTTTCTTTTGTTATCATAGAATAATTTGAAATATTCTAAATTAGTATGACTGAATACAATTCTTACTGTCATCCTCGGAATCCTCGCAACCCTCGGATTCTTTTATTAATATTTATTATCCACAAATATTAACTTTCAACATAGCGTTTACATGTTAGCTTTATTTGACTGCTGTGACAGTAAACGACCAATTCAAAATGGCTTCATTTTTTGTGTATTAAAAAAATCGCAAAGCAAAAGCAAAGAAAAAGAAAGCAATACTCGTTAAGCTCGCTTTTATCTACGATAATCTCATTGAGGCTGTCATCGCAATAAGATAGATTCGCATCTAAATACTGGAAACAGCTTTTGTTTTCTCTCCTTCTCTTCCTTGCTCGTACAATAGCTGCTTTTTTTCTTCCATGCTGAATCCATCAAACATTTTTTTCTTGCGATTTCAAACACTAAAAATGTGGAACAAACGCTGTTTAGTTGCGCGTTCTAAATTAATTAACAGAATAAGAATTTCTTTTTTGTCTCAAAAGAAAAATGCTTCTGACTATCGCAGTATCTATAAGTCGCTTTTTCATGTGAATAGTTGTAGTTTATTAAATTCGCGTACATTTTTTACCAGCAATCGTACTATCTACAATAACTCGCTGCTATTTTTGCTCAATTGGTTTCTGATTTCTGATAGAAAAATAAATTTACAAAAGTTTTTCTCTTTTAATCTTACGAAATAAAAAAGTAGACCGAAAACCAGAAATAAAATTTTATGAAATATTTACGTTTTTCAACGCAGTAACAATTTCATTTTTTAATTTTCTTTCGAACACGAATATTTCTATCGTTTTTTGCTTTTGAAATTAAAACGAGAAAAGACAATAATCTTGAAAGTGCGTAAGGCAATAATTTTTGCCACAGTTTAAAATTATAATTATAATTACCTTGATTTTTTCATAAGTAGAAAGAAGAAAAAACAAGTGTTCATGAAACGAATTCACGAAATTAGAAAATTTTACGCTTTCAGGGTAAAAATGTTTCAGAAATCGCTTCATTAAAGAGACGAGATTATATTTTCGTTTTGAAATGTTTGGTATTTCAAACTTGTAAATTTTTTTATACGCCGATATTCTGGCTAACGGAAAGCAAAATAAATTTTTGTTTTCGCGTCTTGACGTTCGTTCTTTAAATATTTATGAAAAATTGAAAAATTTGAAAGCAAAAGCGACGCAAAAAGCGAGCGAGGAGAGGAGAGGAGAGGAGAGGAAGATAAAACGTTTAAGTTATAAGCTGTCATATCATCTAAAAAAATAAATGACGAAATTTCATACAAGCTCGTAAGAGCGAGACTCAACTCCTTTGCTGGTTGGAATGTAAACTTCGTGCTTTTTTATTTTTTTTTCTAACGTTCTTACATCGAAATGAAAGAACAATTCAAATAGAGATTAGCAAGTAGATAGAAAAGAGAGGGAAGATATTTTTGCATCTTTGGAACAAAGAAGCGAAAGAAGAGAAAAATTCTCTCCTCTTGCTTTGAAAAGTTCTCGAGAAAAACGTTTACCTTTTTTGCATAAATTTTTCGTTCTTCTGCATTTTTCATCTTTCTTTCTCTCTCTCTCTTTCTCACTCTCCCTCTTTTGTCGAGAAACAGCTAAAAAGTGAATTAAAGAAGTGAAATTCCTGGAAAAGATTTTTTTAAATGCAGTTTTCACGGTTGGCGAAAAAAAGCGAGCGAATGAGTAGAAGAAATAACTATTATTAGTGGAGCAAAGCGCTGTGCTCTTTGATCAAATCAAATACTGATTTCTTTTCTTTTAATAGCTGTGTAGTTGTGCTGTTGTTGTGAACGAATGCGAAAAGGACTAAGAAAGACAGAGAAAAGAGAAAAGAGAATGAGAGAGCGAGAATGAGGAGAGATGAAGAAAAGAGTGAACGCACACACTAAATTTGCTGGCAAAGTGTTCGCAGTAGCAAAAACGAAACGTGAAAGGCTGTATAAGCAGAAAAAAGCAAATGAAGCTAGACAATTTCTTCACTTTTGCTCTAGACTAGTGTATTTTCGATACGATATGACACGTATCTCGTGAATTCTATTTAATAAATGTAATACGAAGTCTAGAATTTGTTCGCGATGAATGGCGTTTGTATCTCATTTGCACAGAATTGCTGAAGTTAATAATATGAAGGCAAATACTAAAGGATTAACTTGAAGTAAATAAAAAAACTTAGTACGATGGCAAATTTTCATCACGCCGGACCATGTTTCGTTCTTGTTTTTTTACGAAACTTTCTCGATCTCTATTTGAAAATGCAGATGTAAATGTCAGTTGAAATGTCAACTTTATATGTTCAGTTTTGGTTCACTTTCTCGAGAAAAATGAAGTCTAATAAGTATTGAAATAAGAAACTTATGTTCACAGCCCATTTTGAAAGAGTAACACCGAAAAGGAAGTCCAATTTGTTCAATTTCTATATGCTTCACAATTCAGTTATGTGTGTCCATTAGTGTTTACTTTTTTCAATAAAGACGAAATCATTTCATAAATCCACTCGAGTTTAAGTAATGTATTTCTTTCTTTCTAATTACTGGACTTTCAAACTTGGCTTTACTTGAAACAAGTTCTATAAGAAGCACAAGAGAGCTTCCATAATGTATACGAATCTATAAAGCTGGTGGGCAAGAAGAGTACAATATGCAGCCATTTATTTTTCAATTCGTTTTCGAAGAAAGATTGTTGACAAAAAATCGCAAGTTTCGTTTGCAGAAAGAGAAAAGAGGCAAGTACACAACAAACTTAAATTCCATTCTTCAATACACACCAAACACGCGCGCTTAATACAATACAATTCAGTCAATCTTTAACTACTTGCTTTTTCACTTTTCATCTGACTTTTTACCTTTCATGTTAAAATGAAGTTTGAAATGAAACGAGCAGCTCTTTTTCTCCAAGCTTTTCCAATTTATAACACTTTTTAAAAAATTTTTGCTCTCTTATTGTTTTTCAATTCGCAAATGCGTCTAATTATACGAATTTATTTAGCGATATGTGACATTTAAATGTCACACTATTAAAATTGTACGCTATCTAATTATCGCTAGTGAATTATTAATAGTAAATTTTAAAAAAGTGTCTGAAACTTCTAAAGTAAAATCAAATTAAAATTCGAGTCTAACTAGATTTAATTGAAATATGATATGAAAAAGTTATTTTTCAATCAGCGTGTAGAAAATTTATTATTAGTACTTGAAACGAATGAATTTCAACATTGCAATTTAAAATGCTTATTAATTTTTTCGCCATTCTATTAAAATATATATTTTCAAATGTGAATTTTAATGATGAAAATAAAAATTAAATTGTATTCGAGGCAAAAATGTAATTTTTGAATGCAAAGTGCTAATTTAAAAATTTTTTAATCAAATCGCAACTTTATTATCAATCGTTAGTAGCGTCAAAAATTGCTGACGTTGAAATAAATTACGTTGAAAATTTTCAAATGAACCGCTACAAAATGTAAAATAAAAAATCTGCGATATTCTAATTGTAGCAGATTAATGAAATGAACTCTCCATGAATAAATTTCGCGAAATAAATGTATGAAAATAATTTTTATAGCTCGTAAATGCATTACCAAACTTTTTGACCCTATAGAACGTTTCTTTCATTTGATCTAGATGAGATTGGAGAGAAAAATGTTATTTACAACGAATATGAATTCGCGGTGAAATTTAATTGTCCGGAAATCGGCTAAAGTTAAAGAAGTACTTAATCGAGGTGAGAAGAAAAAAGGTGAACATATTTTTCGCCAAAGAATTTTTTCATTAAGAGTTTTGAAAGCGAAACGAATCGTTTGTTAGTTTTCAGAAATTTTCTCTCTTCTTCTCATCTCTTATTTATGTCGTTTATTGCCCGCAAACGTATCTTTTTTTTAGAGAGAAAATCTCTGTAAATGATAAAAAAAATTAGTTACTTTCAATTTTTACCACTCATTTCATTTCTTCTTTTCATTACTTTTTATTCGCACACTTTTCTTTCCGCAAATTTTATTTTCTTTTCAAATCTTGCAACAAATTACCATAAATTGTATTTACATTTTATATTTTTTTAATTTCGCTCTTTTTAACTGTCTGTCGTTTATTATTTTTTATTTTTTTCTATTATTAATAAAAGTTGAAAATTTTGACTCTCTAATCAATGAAAATCAGTTGAAATTTTTATTAGATTATTGCGATTTAAAATTTCGCTTTCGAAGAAAGTAAAAATTTTGATAATTGCTTCAAAAACGTTGAAAATATTATAGCCACCAACATTCTAAAGCTTTTCTCTTCGAAATTACCTCATTTTACGTCTGATTTTGAATAAAATCGATTTTTCTATCGTGTTAGAGACCTAAAAAAATAATAAAATTTTGATTGCAAAAACGCTTAGCAAATTTGATTTTACAGCTCTTAAGAATAAAAGAGTTTGAAAAAATAAAATTTATCAAGTATTTCAAAATGCTTTTTTCTCGACAAATTTGTTTCGCAATTTCTCAGATTACATTCAAAAAAATTTTTTTAAAGTATACTTGTGTCTGAAAGAAATTTTATTTTTCCCTATTTATTTAAATAAAGAGCTATTTTAAGCTAAAACCCGATTGAAAAGCAGAGTATTTTTCAAAATCAATAGCCAAATTTGAATATTTGAATATTTCATCAAATAATAATGATAAATCGAATTTCGTGTTTATTCGCATTATCATTTGCATCTTGCAAATACCTACACTCGTGGGCACATTAATATCTTATTTTTACTCACTGAAAATTCAAGTTTTAAATGAAAAAGATTGCATATTAAAATGGCCATGAGTGTACAGCGTCCGTCAAAATATGTTGTATCTTATCGTGCTTTAAATTTATGTGCGAAATAAACTCAATCGTTGATAGTACGCAACATATTTTTATGCTCGTTGCATATTTTATATTAAATAAAGTAAATATAAAAATGAAAACTGTCAAAAATAATTAAGTATTCATTTGCAAAATATAAAATATGCTCAAGAATATTTTATGAAGCTCATTGCAGCAATGTTTAAATATAGCACATTTGCATGTGAACAGGTGAAGAGCCGCAAATTCAAATTCAAACTAATCTCTGATTATCACATTCAAAGTAAACAAGCTTTATTTCATATTTACGGCTACAAGCCTTAATTTTTATATAATAACTCTAACATATGAATCAAAAAATTGAAAATTTTAGAATGCCTAAAAAGCATTTAAATAAAGGGTGTGTGAATTAAAACGCAACACATATAAGGTCGAATAACTTTTTACCAGTCAAATTGGAGTATTTCTACTTATCATTGTGTTATCGGCTTGATTTTCTTCACGGACACCGTAACCGCTGATATATAATTTTATAATAAAGAGCGATTTCTTTAAAAAAAGTCTCAATTTGGTGAGAAAAAATTATTTTTTCAACAAAACAGTGTTTCTGGCCGAATGTTTAAACATTTGAATGACTTTTTATTTAAAAAACTTTTGCGAATAAATAATTTACAAAAAATTTTTCCTTAATTCGACATCCGGAGTGCGGATTTGGCGCCTCCGATTTTTACCTTTTAAGATTTATGTAAAATTAGTTCGGATACGGAAAGATAATAATAATAATAAAGGGATAATTAGATTTTTGAAAATTACTACCACCCATTTAATCAGAAGTATTTTGGCAGAACTCGATAACGACCGAAAAACTATGCTTACACGGGTAATTCAGTGAATTGAGAATTATAAAGATGATTCCAGGGAATCAGGTGTCAAAATGCGCTGCAAAAACCGGACTACAAAAGAAGTGCAATATAAGCATTGAGCGATTTCAAATATTCAAGTTATTCAATGAAACCTGTATTGAGTTTTAATTCACACACCCTATACAAACAACATCTTAAGAAAATTGAAATTATTATAACTTTAACAAAATGATTGCACTTTAATATCGCGAAAAAAATTAAATGTAAATCTATCAAATTAGATCTAAATCTAACTTTATATCCACTTCAAAGCAAGGATTTAACAGTTTATTGAGTGTTTTTGCGTGAAAAAATTCGAGAAAAAATAAATTGTTACTTTTAGATTTTTAATTGTTACTATTTGATAAAAATAGACATTGTGATAATGAGATTTGACTAATTCTCAATCATTGGTTAGATGATTTTAAGAAATAACGAAATCATTGCAGAATTCTATGATTGTTTAATTTAATAATCGCTAACAATTTTATTGATAACGACTTTGAAATTAAATGTTTGAAAAATTACATTTTAAATATTTCCCCAATTTTGAAAAAATTAATTTATTCAAGCATAGCACATGTCGTAAAAAGGCCAATCCGATCAGTCGATTTTTGGAAACAAAGAGAAATCAAGTCTTAGTGTCTTTTAACAAACGCTCAACTTTCTGACGTTAATTTTTCATTTTTTATTTTTAATTTTTTTCAAATTTATTGAGTGTATTTCTACTTTTTATGTAAATATATTATTTGAGATTTTCTAATCTCAAACTTTTCTCATTAAAGCAGTTTTTCTGACCTATTCAAAATATTCAATTGTAACACAATATGGCAAAATTTTTTGTTTTGAAACACTATTCTCTAGTAATTTATGTTTTGGAGAGACGAAAAAGTAATGCTTTTAAAATCAAACTCGATAGAAATTTATTTTAAAAAAAATATTTGCATATCTACCTATTTCAAGTTACAAAATTCAAATTTATTCGCATTGTGTATCGAATTATTTTCAGAAACGAGAATTTGAAATTGAAATTTGAAATTTGAATTCAATTCTTTGAGAGCGAAAAAAGCTCGATAGCTAATAAATAGAACAATGACATTTATATCAACATATCTGTTAGCTTTTAAGTGGTTTATTATTGGAAAAGAGTGCGTTTTGTGATTATTGATTCGAGAGAAAATAAATGTAAAGCACGCAAGAGTCTGATTTGATTATCGTTTGAAATGAAAATTGAGTGGATCTTCTTTAAAATAGCTTTTTTAATTTATCCAACTTTAACATTTCAAAAAAGAAACTTCCGAAGACGAGATTTTGAATAAATGAATGTAAAATACGATAGTGAAAAAAGCGCAGAAAGTAAAAAATTGCGTGTCAAAAAGTGAAAAAAAGTCATAAAAGTGATGACGATCGCTTTTTCGTTCGCAATTTTTCAAATTAATAATTTTACTCGAAATTACAATAGTCGAAAAGATCATTTTTCCGAGCAAATTCAATCCTCTCTCTCTCTCTCACTCTCTCACTCACTCACTCACTCACTCTCTATTTTCATTGTAGACATCGCAGAAAAAAGAATGCACAGAGTATATTTTGTAATGCGAAAACTAGAGCCAAAGTGTATTTGAAGCGTAACATATTCATTGAGACATGTTACTCTGTCGCTCTTTATCTCTTTCTCTCTATTTCTTATGGATTGTTTATACAACCTTTAGCTAATATCTGAGCGTGTGTGTATGTGTGTGTGTGTGTGGGTTTGGAACCGAGAATGGTTTTCGAAAGTGTGATTTGTGACAAAAACCAAGAATGTTGCGAAAATTCAAAGACGAACAAGAAGAATGTTTCAATCATCGAAAGTACAATGAGTTACAAACACAATTTTGCCGCAAATCGCAATTCTTTTCTTTTCCACGCCACGTTAGAATGTAATTTACTTCATTCAATCACTTCGCGCCTTACATTTTCAATATTCCAAATGTGTTCTACACCTTCACCACTGTTTTTACGCGCAGTCCAAAGTCTGCGGTTACTTCTTTGTACATATATTTGTTGTATATATCGTATGGCCGTCGACTAACGAACTGTTACACAGTAATCGACAGCATCGCTCGACAGCGGTTGACAAGCATTGAAGCAAAATCTCTGTTTCACGGCAAAAATACAAAAAAATTCCAATGCGTCTTATCAAACATATATATTTATAAAGCATATAAACATTATATGCGAATGTCAACAAATTTCGACAGCATTTCGTTTTCAAAGCCATTATTTTGCGAACGACGGGCACAAAAATTGAATTTTACGCTCTGTGAAAATACACTTGATTTACTTTGAATGAAGCCTCGTTTTTCACTCCTTTCTTCCATTTCTTAGATATTTATTTTTAAATCAAAACCTTTTTTTTTCCTCACTGCTACACACATCACGAATTTCAAAATTCTCAGCTTCTCGCGCTTAAATTTCATATTCACGGCGAATTTTTATTGCTTTATTTCGAATATAGATGATAAACATCAAAAGCAAATTAGCTGTAAACCAAAGTATTGTTTCTTATATTTTTGCTGTTTTTATTGCGATAAAGCACACAATTCAAATCGATTTCGAAAGTAAAAATACTTTTTAATGGTTATTGTTTCAATGGTTAATACTTTTTAAAATACTTGAGAGATGAAGCGCGAAAAAGAAAGCAGGTAAGTGAAAATATAATTTACATTGATACAGCTAAATGTTCGCTTTGTTTAAATTCAAAATTTTATCTTTACTTTTAAGCTTGATGCTTTTTTTTTCATTATTTTTAAGCATTCAAATTTTAAACATTTCAAATATTTTTAATATTAAAGCGAAAAAAGTAAAATGAAAAATGATGAAATCAAATCAAATTTTTATATAATGATATGAGATAAAAAGATATGTGAATGTGTTAAAGTGACAACGTATCTCTCGTAAATTAGAAGTTAAGTGAATCAATAAAACATGGCTTGAACAAAGAGAAAGTCGACAAAAGATTAGAGTGCGATTCTGAAATCGCGTGAAAATAACAAAAAATTTGCTAAATAGGATAGTAAAATCGCAGAGTTTCGATTGTATTTCATCCGTCGAGACGACATAATATGAAATTTTCATGAATACAATCTAGTTAAAAAAGAAGAAAATTTTTATACTTTTATCAATTAATGAAAAAAGAAATTTGTTCGCTAGCTTTCCTTTTTTCGATTATTCACAAAATTGGTTGTCGCTTGTTTCATAACAATGGATTTGCGATAAGCGAATATACGTAGAATACTTCATTCTCACAGTCGTCAAATTTGCAAAAGTATTGCGCAAAAAATTGAGAAAGTATTGAAAAAAACATTCATTAATATGACTGCTGTTTAAGCTCTGATTCATGCATATATTTCATATTTTATGTGCTGTGAAGGAAAAGAAAGTTCGATAAAATTCGATTTTTTAAACAAAACTCTAGTATATTTCACAATCCGAAAATTTGATTGATGAGAGTCGTCGTGACAAAAGAAGAAATGATATCGGAGTATGTGAGTAACAAATTATTATTTACACGATTATTTTTATTGCGTTAGTGATGATGTTTCATATGTATGCGTAGAGTGCTGCTGCTGTCAAGTAAATTTCAATAATCGTCACATTCGACTCATTGACAAAAACAGAAGTGAACTCAATAAAAAGTAGCAATGAATTTGTCGTCAATTTTAGCGAGTAATTGAAGCACACACATACACACACAGTGTGCACTTATTTGCAGCTCTTACTCTCATACAACTACAAATGTGTCGATTATTTCACTCTCTCTCTCTCTTTCTCTCTCATCACTTCTCCTCTCTCTTCTACCTCTTAGCCATCTTTTAATATTACATATTTGCTCGGCATTCGATGAAAATGTTTTCACTCGTATACACACTCAACATATATAGGGATGACATCCGATGCTATGCAATCTGATTTGATTTCGATGCTTGCTTCACTTTCCGGCATTTGCTAACATTTTATGCGTTGTCATTTCTGTGGTCTCGTTTTTTATGTACGAAAAATGTATCACATGTTCGAGTATTTACGCTCGAACACTTTCTTGCAAATAATCATCATTTCTCTCTTCATTCAATTGATTGCGATCGAAAAAGCGATTGCTTTATGAGAAATTAAGCAACTTTTATGTCAGAATATCTGTTTTTTAAACATTTTTTTAAATTAGAAATATGGTCAAAAATAAATTTTTCCCAGAATTTTTAATATAATTTTAAAGTTTTTTTAACTAAATCCTCATTTTTGATATAACAATAAATGCAAAAAAATTAAATATGTTTGAAAATGTCAAAAGAACAAATATTGAACAAAATATTGCTTAATTTTACATGAAAATGTCAAAATAATTTTATCAATTCATTACGGCTGATAAATCCGTGTTTTGTGAAATTGCTTTTCGCAATGAAATTTTTTTTCGAAATGAAACGAAACTTTCTAAGCGAAAATTTTTTTAAAAAATTTCATAAAACTTTTGTTTGAGTTAAGCACAGATATTTGTACAGGTCAAAAAATGGGAAACTTTTTTATTTTCTTTAAAGCATTTTTAAATTTTGATTTTTTTATTGTCAGCAATTTGAGTTGAAAAAAGAAGCCAACGATTTTGACATTTTTGACAGTTGAGTTTCAAATTACTTCGCCTTTGTAATTATGTTAACTTTCGATTGTTTGCTTTTTTAGAAGAAAAAGTTAAAAGACTACTTATTTACAGAAAGAAAAAATACTTTTTTAATTTTTAATGGAATAAAAACTTTTATAATGCAATTATTGGTTGACATAAGTTTTTGCATAAAAATTTTTTGGCTCAGCAAATTATAAATCTTGTTTATTTTTGCTTCCTCAATAGCTTTTGTTACCGAATAATAAAAGCTTTTATTGTGATTTTTTAGTGTAGAAGATTATTCAGACTATTTAATTATTAAAATGAAGCTAAAAATTAAAAGTTTTTTTGCTTCTTCTTCGCCGGCGTAATTAGTATAAGCGATGCATTCTTCGAGACTTATTTAATGATGTCTACTGTAATGAAAATAAAAGAGAAAAAAATGCAAAAACTTTTTCTATGAATATTTTATTCACTGTTTTTGTTTCTTCTTGAAAAATATTCATGCCTTTAGCGAACCTTGTAAATGATTTTCAAGTGAAAGGATAGAAACTTGATATTCTTGCCTTACAGAAGCTATAACTTCAGTTATTAATATATAACATTCGTTTGCTTAATAACTTACTTTCGAGTACAAGTATTGAATGTTGGAGACTGTGTTTGTCTTCTTTCATTTCCCCGAAAGAATAAATTGATTTTATATTCACTTCTTTTAATTAACAAACTGCTAATTTGTATAATATTTGACATGAATTTAGGAAGGGATTTGAATAAGTTTTATGTCTAATAATTTTTAATTTAAAAAAATTCGGAAAAAAATTTCTAAAAACAATGTATCTTTATAGGTAAAACTTTTGAAATTAAGCTTCAGTAAACAAACAATAAATACAATTGGTCACAAATTTTTTGACGCTCTAGTTCATTTCTTTTGAATCTCTCATTCTTACACTTCATCAACGGAATAAAATTTCCGCTTTGTCATGACATAAAAATACAATTTTTTAAATTGTAAAAAGAGAAAGAAAGTATGTCCAAAGCAGTATTTTTTGAATTCTTCATATAAATGGCTTTAAAATATGATCAATTGGAGAAAATTTTTCATTCTTTATAAATGATCATCATAAAAACCACTCTAAAAAAGCTTAAAACAAATTGTTTGTTTAACTTTACCAAATTTGAATGTAAAAAATTAAAAAATAAAATTTTTCAAAGATTATTGAACAGAGTGAACCAAATCTCATTTCCTTATTTTCTTCTTTTATAAATGAATAGAATTAATTTAATAATAAAAAGTCTAGCATGAAATCATTTTTTAAATAAATTCATGCAAAAACTTTCTTTAATAAATTTTTTAAATTTTTTTTTAAACTGAAAAATTCATTGCTTTGATCCTTCTTTACTCGTGATTTAGAACTTTTTGATATTATAAGAAATATTAAGCCAAATAATTTTCGATTGCATGTGTTCTCATGATTCAAAAAGTCATGAACATTTTAAAAACTTTGATTTTTTTACACTTCCTTCATTTATCACGCCTAAAATTCTCTCCTACTTTATCACATATTTTTTACTCAAATCTTTTAAAATTATGTTTTTCAGTGATTTAAAAAATGTAGAAAGTGAGTAAAGGAAAAAAACTTACAAAGTGATTAACAGCAAGGATAAATTTTCAACATAGAAATTTAAAGAAGAAAATCTTGAAAAACGAAGTGATTCTTGAAACGAAGCGAGTTTTTTATCTAAGGTGAAGAAGAAAAAACTCTCTAAGATTCACAGTTTAATACCCACGACAAAAAAATCTTTCTCAGAAAGTAGAATTGAGCGTCGAGTAAACTTCAAATTTTCCAGACATTTGAGTTTTTGTGTGAGCACACTTTAATAATATGGCTTATATTTTATAATGGCACGTAATTTAAAGTGAAATTTTCGAAATCGATGCAAACGCAAGTGTGTTGCTCGGAGTTAAGTAACAAAATATTTTTTTCGCTTTTCTCGCTTAAGACGAAGACACTCTATTTTGAAGCCGGTGTCAGATATTTGAGCACTTTCGCTAACGTCGAATGTGTTCATTTTACAGAATCGTTTCTTTTTGTGACGAAATATAAAAAACACAAATTATCGATTAAATGAGTGCTTCTCAAGTGTTTTACATATTCTAATTCAATCACTTTTTTGCCTGTTTACTTTGAAAACTTAAATTAAAAATTGTCAAAAATGTTTAAAAAAATCCAGTGAACATTTTCTAAAAGTCTAAATCAGTGATACTTAAATTTTGAGAAAATTTTCATGTAGAATATTATTCTATTCAAATAAATTTGAGAAGAATAAATAAGAACTTCTTCTTTTAAGTTTGAATTACAAGATTGTAATGATTTATTTTTAGAAGATTTATGAAAAGATGAATTATGTTTGCATCTTATCTACTCATTCAACATATAATTAAATTATAAATGTAAATTATCATGTAAACTTACACAAAATGAAAATTATAAATGTTTTTGTTTTTCTTTTAAGCTCTTACATACCTAGCATAGAATTTGCGTGTTTTTTAAATTTTATATTTTCCTTTTTATAAAACTCCTTAATTATTCATCCTTATTATTTTTGTTTCAATAAAGCATATACAAGCTTAATTTGACATTTATAGAAAAAAAATTAACAATTTTTTGAATTTGCTTTTTCAAGCTAAACACGATCCGATTGTGATTAAAAAGAGAACTAATTTTCAAATATTGATTTTTTTTTTACATAAATTTTTTTATATTCATGAAACTTTTATATGTCGCTAAAACATAAAGTTTTCATATTGTTGTTTGAATTTGAAATAGTAAACTTGGAAGCAAGAAAATTCCAAAACTTCCTCAGTTTTTTTCATTTTTTCATTTTTTAATATTTATGTGTTTAAACATTATAATACTCATGAAAACAGTGAAATAAATTAAAAAATTCAAGTGCATAACACAAAAGTGTAGTTTTTAATCGAAAATATCTTTGGAAAGATTAAGAAAAGATTTAGAAAAAATATTCCTAAGTGAAATCTATTGCATTTTGTAAGTGAAGCATCGTGCGTTAAAGCAGAGTTCCTCTTTTTTCAAATGCTATTCTCATTAAGTTCATTGCTACGATTGCAAATTAAAAAAGACAGAGAAGAAGAATAATAAGAATTAATAGACGAAGAGAGGTATCGAAAGTTTAACGATTCAGTTTATTGTGAAACGATATTTTAAGAACTAAAATTAAAATTAATTGATGTAAAAACAAAGTAAGAAGAGGAAAACTAAAAATAGTGAATTTTCGTCAGTAACGTATACTTTATCTGCTTCATGTTATTCTCGCAAAACTTAAGGAATAATTTAACGGCAAACAAAACTCAATTATAGAAAGCTAAAGCAATCACGACAAGATGAATAAAGTCAATAAACATAGGATGCAAAGGAAAAAAGTGAAAAGATTGCTCTCGAAAGCATCTCATAGCATCACTTTTACAAGTTACTTCGGTACTTGCAAAAGGTTTTACGTGTTTGTATGGCGTGAAATACACACACACACGCAATAAATAAGCATTCAACTCGTTTCAATTTGATTAAAATGTATTTAAACACATAATTCTCTCTCTCCATCTTTTCACTGAAATTGTTAGTAATACACCCGCTGACAGTGGTTTTTTTACTTTCCTCGACAATGAAAATTGATGAAAACTTGAATTGGAAAAAGAGGATTAAGTAAATGGCGATCTGTGCTTTCGGCAGAACCATTTGCGTTGCAATTTGGCAAGCTATACAAATGCTTATTGTAATGCGGTTCGGTTAACGAAAGTTAACCTTTACTTCATATATATATACATCATGTATATAAATCACATCTATAACGAGCGCAATTGATCACGATCTGACGATGCTTTTGCTTCTTCTGCTGCTACTTCTTTTTTCTTCTCGCTCAGCATCCGCGTTTTCATCACTCAATGTTTGTTTAACAAAAAAAA
>NCKU01000711.1:0-34770 GCA_003675995.1 Dinothrombium tinctorium | reverse complement strand
AATATTTACAATAAATCAAATTCAAAATGAAAGTAATTCATTGTTTATTTTCTCAGGTAAAAATTAAAATTAACATTCTTTTCAAAAGGAATAGAAATGTTTTGTTGCGTGAATTATGTTGATTATTGTTGAAATTTTTTGTCAAAAAGTAGAAGTTCACCTGAAGTTCTAAAAAACTCTTGTAAAAAGTCATTTACTGTTCGACGTTTAAAATGATTTAATCCTTGTGAACCCAACTGATTAAATTGCTTGACATGCTGTGTCGAAAAGTATAAACTTTTTATTGAATTTAATTATCAATTCTATCAAAGTTTGGGTTGAAAATGTGAAAAAAAATTATTCCTGATAAAACAACTTATTTTAATGTGAGAATAATCTCAAAATTCAATTTTTAATCGAGTAGATTCGAGTAAAGATATAAACTTAAAAAACTTTATTCCGCAATTTCAAAGATTATATTCGATCACTAAATTCTAAAATTTAAAAGAAATCAGCACAAAATCAAAAATAAATTAATTTTGTTATCGTTTTTTGCAATAGTTGGGTAAAGAATTAAAATGTTTAGCAGCATGCGTAAAAAGTTTCGTTTGCCACAAAAATTGAGTCTAGTTAAAGGAGTTATTTTACAATATTTTGTTTATTATTCATCTCCTTAGTGGTGAATGAATTTCAAGAGTTTTAAGCATATGTTAGTTTCACAATATTGAGAATTTGAATTTTTAATGATATTTAATTATTGCTTAAAATTTCCGAAACAAGTTTCTTTGACGCATAATTTAAAGTTTATCAGCATCTTTAATTTTCAAGATTTTACTTGAAATAACTTATTCGTAGCGTATTTTCCTCTGCTTTTTTGTATTTAAAATTTATCGCCCTAATTTATATTTTAATCATTGATTATAATCTTTACGTTGCACAAAACTCCACAAGTGTAAACGAAAATTTCCAATATCCAAAATACGCACTTATATTGAATGCAGTAAATCAACATAATCGCATTTTCACCCATTTTTAACGGGAAATTCTCGCAAAATTTAATAAAAACTTGAATGGTGAATTTTTGAATTCGAGGACATTTATGAGAAATAATATGAATTTGATTTTGATCCACATAATTCTTTGAGAGTTTTTTTGCTTTTTATTCATTCAAAATGTTTGTTTTAAAAATATTAAATTATTAAAAAAGCGATCGTTGGTTGATTTAGAAGTCATGATCGTTTATAAGCTATCGTGTTTCGAAATTTAATTTATTTGTGTTTATGTTCGCTAAGTTAAGCTTTGAATTATATCTTGAAAATATTTAAAAATATTCAATCAACCGCTAAATGGAATCAAAAAGAAGAAAAAACTTTTTCAAGTGATTTTGTTCTAGAAAGTTTGTTTAATCGAATACTATGTAAGTATACTTTCTGCCTGAGAAAGAAGAGCGAAAGCGACAACTCTGCGAATGCGAGCATCCTTTTAAGTAATCATTAAGATCTCGCATCAACACAGTCTCAGTTTGTGTACTCGAAAGCAGCAAAGTTTATTCACGTGTTTATTATCATTTCACAAACTGTTAACTTTTGTGCATCGAAAGTAACTGTTTTTAAATGAAAGTCACTATCTTTTAAAAAAATTTTCGTATTTAATCGCGTAAAAAATTCACAATGAAAATTAAAAAAGGTAAGACACTTTGATGTCGTTCTCTCGTCGAAATCGGACAAAGAACAGAAATAAAAGTTGAAGCAAAATAATGGTCATTTTGGTTTCGTGAGCTACAGAAAAACGCTTTTAATGCTACAAGAAATGGACAGCGAAGAATGAGTCACTACGTTTTGTGTTTTAATTTTGCCGTCCACTCCCAATGAATGGTAACAAACAATTATTTGGAGCCTTAATGGTTAAAACCAGCGATGCAAAGAGAAGTTTCACTATTTTCAAAATGTTAAACTCAATTTGTTGGCTACTTTTTAAATGTGCAAAAGTCTAAATTTGTTTCTAAATGAATTTAGAAATTTGCAATAAATGATCAAGTAAAAAACTTTCGGCAAAAAGAAACAGCAAAGCACAAGTTTAGTGCGAACGCTGTCATTCATTAATAATCATCATTTTCCTTTACTTGTTAATCGATTTGTTTGTTTTTCAGCAACGATGACTTCAATAAATTCTTCGATAATATCCGTACTCATAATTTTTGCTAGCACACAATTGAATGTTTCCCATTGCGGTAAGTAATGAAAAAACTATGAAAAAAATGAATGCAGTGTAATTAAATGTTTACTATGAGATAAAAAATTACATACAACGAGCAGTAATTTGTTATGAGTAAGCTTTGCCTTTTTATCGTTATTAGTGTGAGATTATAACTGAAAATCATTTTTCACGAGAAAATATTATTCCGCATGCAAAACTGAATTTCGAAATGGCGCAATACTTCCCTGTGACCGACAATTGTCGGAAGTGTATAGATTCAAAGTTTGAGAGAACGTAAAAAAAGTTCGGAGACTGTAAATGGGCAAATTTTAATCTCGTATCGATCGAGTGAAATGTAAAACAAATTTGCAATGCTGAAAACATGCGAGTGGAAATGTGATCGAAAAAAGAAGCTAAGTGCTGCTCAATTTGATACAAACTTATATCGTTTATATTGTTTCACGATCATACACTTTTCTTTTTGCTCGCACTGCTCTTCGCTTTAATGCATTTATTATTTAAACGAGGCGCACATCATTTGCTTTACGCTGATTTTTTCTTTGCGGGGACACATTGTCTGTGTGTCTAAAAAGAAAAACAGAAAAAGAGACATTCTTGGCGAAAAATGGAAAATACCGCATCCGAAAATTTTCGCCTTAATAGCGAACGCATCTTCTCTTTCCGTTGCTACACCTTTTACTCGCTATTTTCTCTATTCGTTTCATTTCATTTTCAAAGTAAAACAAATTTTCTATTGCGCGTAAAATTAAGCAAAAATTTTTGCAGCACCGACTGTCAATTAAATTTTTAATTTCCCTTTCCTTTCATTCTCTTAATTTGTTGGGGATTTACAAACGTTATGCGAAAGAATTTCTTGAACCATATGTAAAACGTTTGACACATGAGAAGCAGAGATGTGCATTAAACTGCGAAATCTTGTATACGAGTTTTTCGAGCAAAAAAGCTTCTTAAATTAGTCGGAAAAAAATTAATTTATTTCAATTACAGAGAGTACATCGACGAAATGCCTGTTTTCGGGCAGCAAATTCTCGGTAGGCGAAAGCTACTACAAAATAGTGCCCACAAATGAATCCACTGTTTGTGTAACATGCAAATGTTCAAAAGTAAGTTTTCTTCATCTGCCCTAATCGTTCACTGTTTTGTCGCACCTCGCTGTCGCTGCGAAACAAACGCAACGTAAATAAATGAAGCGTTTTTTGCCTTCTGACACAAACAGATAACCTATCACAACCATTCCACGTTCAACTGCCTACAAGCGAATTTTTTCTTCTTTTGAGGCTTTTTGATTATCAATGACAAAGATAGGTTCATTTCCATTTCCGCTTGCTTAGAATATCATATCATCATTATCATCATTCGGTGCGGAAACTGATACGAAACAATCATTGCTTCGAATATTGCCTCAAATTTATTACGCTAATTTCATTAACATTATTTATGATCTTTTTTGCTTCTTCTCTCGTCAACGTTGCTTCAAGCGAACATAATTTATAACAATCAAAGCACATTAAGTATGAACATAATTTAATTTTCTTTTAGACTGGCAGATCTTTGTGTGACAGTAAGTCTTGTGGCAAAGGATCAAAAGATCACTGCCACTCGAATAATCTAACTGAAATCGAGAAAGAATGCTGCATCAAATGCGAAGGTATTGTTTACATTTTTTCATCTTACTCATCACTCAATTCGCGTGAAAACAAAAATTGCTCTCTCTATTTTTACTTTCGAATCGATAATTTATCTTATAAGCTGAGTTTCATTGCAATACATTGCTAAACAGTGTCAAGCAAAAAATTATTTCAAAACATTTAATTTGTAAAAGTAAATCGACTCGTTTCACAGTCTCATTAAACTTAGTTTTTTGAAACAATTATTTTTTAGTAAATTCACTTCTTTTTTCTCATCTATATTAAACATTGAACTAAACAGTAGCGCAGCAAGTGATCTATATGAGAGTTCAAACGAAAGTATACTTTTAATGGTGTCGTGCAGCAAAGGAAATCTTTTCGATGAAATCTCAGCTGTGTAGGCAAAATTATTGTTCTTTTGTGTTTAGCAAATGGAAAAATATGGCGAATGCGAATATCGCTTGTTCAGCAGAACATAAACAATTCACTTTTTTGATATAATTTTGTCTCAAGTATTAAGCAAAAAATGTAAAGCAATTTCATATAAGAGTAGAAATCGCTGTTCTAAGCCAACAAGTGCATTCTAGGGGAAAAATCTATTTGAGTGTTTTTCAAATACGTTACATTGCTATGACCAATTTTAAACTATTAGATTTGATTGATTAGCAAAGTAATACTATAGAAAACTAATGGTTTCGTTTAAACAGAGGAGATGCTAGAAAAGAGAATGAATGCGAAGTCAAAAGTGAGCGATTCGACAAATGTTGCTGCTCCCGAGAACAATCTGAATTATTCTTGCATTCACGATGGCAAAATTTACAAAGATGGCCAAGTGTTTGCATCGGATTCCTCCAAGTATCAAGCGCAGACAAATCAATGTGTTCAATGCATTTGCAAGGTAAATTGAACCTCGATTGCATAATTATAATTTTGAACAAGACAGGAATCGTTTTATGTCGTTTGAAGACGTGTTCACTCGAGAAATGCGCACAAATAAATGATTACAAAAGCAAAACAGAAGATTGTTGCCTTTTGAAGAAATCTTGCAAAGGTTTGAGCAAAGTTTTTCTGAACTCATCTTTGTTACATAATTTCCTGAATTTGATTTTCGGCGGCACTATAATGATGTCGATATATAATGCGCGTTAATATTAACTCAATGAGCAGTAACTGCGGTCTTCAATCTTTTCCGCTATTTCCATTTCAGCTTTGTTTTTACGAGCAAAAAGTTTTACATTAAAGTTCTACATACTCGTTTTCACTTAGTTAAATTAAAATTTAAAATTTTTTTGAATCAATTGCTCATGTAAATCCTTGTTACATTTGCCTTACTCTTGATTCAAATAATTTGAAATAACTTCTAACCGATCTTTGCCACGAAAGTAGTTTTAATCGATTTCGTCTTGAACAACAGATGCTTAAAATTCGATATAAGACTTAATTTTTGCTTTATTTCTTTATTTTAACGAATTATTGAAACGCCAAACATGTTTAAGAAAGCTTTTTATTGAATTTTGCGCGAAGTAAAACGATCCGAAAAAGTTCGTTGCTTTTGAGATTTAATTAGTTTGCCTTTTATCAATTTACAAGCAACAAATCGATTCTCGAAAGCGAAAGACAAAAAACAGCGACGAAACAAGAAAATCTTTGCATTAGATTAATTTGCGATGCAGACACGTGACGTATGAGAACACATTGACAGTAGTGAAGATCGGATTGAAACAAGTAAATGAAAGCCGTCGAATGAAGAAAGAGCGAAGAAAGTGAAAGAAGTTCTTTTGTTATCGCGAATCTATAAGAATTCAACGCTCGTTATTTTTGTTCACGCTCACAAAATAATATTTGCAATGTATAAACCTATTTCTGAATTTATGAAACAATTTCTATGCCTATAGTTTATTTAAAAAAGGACCGTGAATTATGGGATAATTTTTTAAATTAAGCACTTTGCCGATTGCTTCAACTTCGAAAGTGTGTTTAGCATTTCAAAAGTTCGCTGAAAAATGGTCATCATTCAAAAGAATGGCATTATCATTTAGCATTGTATCATATTTTAAGTGAATCATACTTTTGATGAAGAAAATAAGTCGCTTCTTTCCGATTCTTTTTTCTTTCGTCTGTTATCTAAACCACTGAACTATAGTTTGACTCCTATAAAGATGAATGACCGAATGTCTTATTCTCAATATATCGCTGAATTTTATTCGGCGCTTACTGCATTATTTATAGCTCTATTTCTTTCACCACTTAAAGAGTCTATACCTGCTAATGATCAATTGATTGGAGATGACAACAAAAATGAAAATCCATTGATCACATTTTTGAATGCTGAAAATTGGGATGCAAGCGATCCAAAAAATGCGAATAAATGCAAATCAGGAAATCGAGTATTCGCAAACGGAGCTACATGGCATCCAATAATGGGTCCTTTTGGTCCGATGGATTGTGTAAATTGTAAATGCGTTAGCGGTAACATTCAATGCGCAAGAATTGATTGCATACCAGCTTACAGGCTGCCTTGTAATAAACCCAAGCGGCTGGAAGGCCAATGCTGTCCATCTTGTCCCGAATTGAAACGAGGTAAAAATTCATTGAAATAAATTTTCCTTTTCTTAGAATGAATTATTTTTGCGATAGATAAAAGCGAAGGAGATAAATCTGGATCGTGTAATCGATCGATTTTCAACTTAATGGTTTTTCGTAGTCGAGCTGTGAATAAGAATAACGGCTACTATCAATATGCATTTGTAGACAATACAACAGATCGTGGTGCGTACCTTTATTCATGGACTGTGAAAGAAGGTAAACTTTTCGCAAATAATCCATTGAGTTAATTTAGTATTGAATTGAAAAAACAGGTCGAATCGACCACATCTCTAATCAGCATCTTTTAGAAGATGAGTTTGAAAATTTATCACAAAAATTTCATTTTAAACTAATAGGAGCAACTAAAACAAGTAATAAATCATTTTAACACTCGCTGATTTCATCAAATTGAACGCCTTTTACAGAATTTAAAGAACGATTCGTCAAAAGAGTACAGAAATTGTCGCAGCGATGCAAGCAAAAATGTGAAGAGAAAATTGAAAGTCTGGAACAAACTTTGAAACTAAAAGAAATCACAAGAAATCATCTATCATAAGTGCATTTATCAAGCAAACGGCATCTATCTTACTCAATTTTCAGTCTTTCGCAATAATTAATTTTAAGGCGATCGATAGTAGGAGCGTTTACAAAAGGAAAGAAACTTTTTAATAATAATTTGATTATGCTTCTAATTTATCGTTCAGCTTTAATGTAAGTTAAAATATAAATTCCAAGTATAATGACATTATATGTGATAATTTGTATTGTCTATTCATACTTTAAATGAGGGCTTAAAGAAACTGGTAATCGCTGTTTGACCATTTTTTAACGCTTTATTCTTGGGCTTTTTCGCCTCTTCTTTAACTTCATTTTCTTCTGATATCTGCTTCAGTTTTGGTCGTTGTTTTTTCTCTTTTTCATCTTTCTTTTCAAATATTTGCTTAGTTTTCTGCTTGTTTTTATATTCGGCCGTGTTTTCGCTTGATTTTTTGCTTTCATCTTTAACAATTTTCTTCACAGTTCGTGTAACCAAATAACCATCTTCATCTTCGATATCCTCAGTAATCAATTCGGTCTTTACAATTTCGCAATCTTTAATCTCATTAGCGATACCACTTGACTTCTTTTTCTTTTTAGGTGAATGCACTTCTTTCTCTTCCTCGCTTTGTTCATTATCTTCATCCTCAGAATCACTGTCTGCCATGACACGAATGCGTTTTCTCTTTTTTTGCGCTTTAGACTTCTTTTGTGGTTTTTTAATTATTTCTTCTTCCTCTTGGTCATTTTCTTCACTAAGTGATTGTCGACGCTTTCTTTTGTCTGAATTTTCAAGATCGTTGATTTCCAAAGCAATCGTCTCTTCACTTTTCAAAGCTTTGCCATCGTTATTTTGAGCAATATCACTGTCAATAATACTATTACCCAAACTAGAGTCGGATGAATCCAAAGTAGTCGTTTCTTCATTTACTTGTTTTTCTACTTTTGAGAACATTTGTTTTATAAGTTTTTCTTTCTTCGGCTTTTGAGCAGATTTTTTTAAGCTGCAAACATTCTTCGGTTCAGATTGTGAGGAGCTAGTTTCTTTTATCGCCGTAAAGCTGCTACTTTGTGAAGCGGAATTGTGGCCATCATTTTGCAGAAACTGTAATCGTTTCTTTCGAATAGTGATCGCCTTATTGTTAATTGCGGTCAACCTTTGAAAAAGATGAAAAAGTTGTAACAAACGCCTTCCTAAAATTTACACCATATCTGATTAATGATTGTTTTGACAATAAGTAATTTTTTAAATTAATTCAAAATAGAGTGAAAACGCTTCAATATTTGTTTTAAATGAAAGTTGAAAAACTATAGCATCATGTAAAATCAGCGATCAACAAAGGATAAAAATCAATCAGCAAGCTCCTAAATCAGAAGCCTCATAAACTTTCAAAAATTACTTGTGTCAGTGATTTATCAAAATAAAAATTTTTTAAATATTTCAATGAATATCATTATAATTGTTTTCTATTCGTACTTCTGCTTATTGTAAAGTTGCTCCTCATCAGTTATACAAAGCGATTCAAGCTGAGGGAAATCAGCTTCTTTAGCTATTTCTACGTCACAATCAACTTTTGGTGAAATAGAAATCACTTGACAACCAACTAAATCGGTAAAATATTGGATTCGTTCTTCTAATTCGTCGTCTTCTACGACCATAAATCTAAGCAACTGAAAGTAAAGCATAATGAATTTTAAGAATCTTCAATTTAAAAATGATAAACAATTAAAATTCAAACAATTTCATACATATTGTAACATACTTTAACTTCATCATTGTTGTCATTCTTAAAACCAGATAAAACATAAGACGCTTTAAATGGTACATTTTTAGAGCGACTTTCTTCCAAAAATTCAATTAAAATGCTGAAAAAAATCAGTGAAAGAAAGGTGATGAAACGTAAGGCGTAAAAACTCACTCATTAATAATTTGAGGCTTGAGCTTAAATTCATCGATTAATTCGCGAAATTGAATCTAAATCGAGAGTATTTGCGAGATGAAGTATTAAAACAAACAAAATAAGACTTACGCTCGCTTTTTGATCGAAAAGTGTGTTTTCAAGTCGCGAAATAATGCGTTGTTTGAGGTTCGAATCCATTTTTAACAACCGCTCGTTTCTTTTCCCGCCTTTCACTCCGCGTTCACATCAATAGTTTTGTTGTTCGTTCACTAATTTCGATCGTTTCTTTCGTTTATTTCTAACTTTAATTTTGACTACTTTTTTACTTTTAATTAAATTATGCTTCATAAATCTCATTTCAGAATTCATCTTTGCTTCATAATTTTTATTTTCTTCATACTCTCTTGACAAATAATTTCATTCTTATTGAGTGTTCGCACCATTCACTTTTTATATATTTAATGTTCTCAGCACCATTCGCAAGTTGTGAGTTCTTCAACCTCTTTTGCACTTTAATTGTCAGTTCAATTAATTCAAAAGTGCTCTAAATACTTTTGCTAAAGTTTTGATCCATTTGCGTGTTAAAGCATTTTATCCGATACTCTTTTATTTTGCTTTCCATCTGACTGAATATTACTGCGCTTAATTCGATTCCTTCAATAAAATTTTAAAAAATTATCAACCTAAAGTTTAATAACAAATTTGTTGAAATTTTATTTTATATTTCACTTGATTTATTCAAAAATTTTCAAGTTAAAAATGAATTCACTTTCGATATCACTTAATATATTTTTCTGGATTAGCACACTGATATAATTTTAACAAACGTTAAAATAATTTAAATTTTGAAGTTTTAGCAAATTGAATCCACAAACTACTTTCATAATTAAAGTTAAGCAGCCCTTTCACAACAAAAGCAACTTGTTAATTTTAGAATCAAAGTAATCAAACAAACGATGAAAATTGTGCGAATTGCTTGAAAAGATGTGATCGCAAATTTTCAAGATTTTTTCAATTAAGAACGAGGCTAAAAATGTTTGATGAACTTGTAAATGTTGAGACGCGCCCTCTGTTCCAAAACAAAATGTCATTGAAAGCGTTCGTTGCGAGAAACAAATTCAAACTTTTGTTCGGTTTGTTGAGAAAAGAACGAAAGACAAATGTCCGATTCGTGACCGAAGGGTTTCGCGAAATACAAGGCACCGGATTCGCGCCCAAATTCAAGCGACGAAAAGAAGATATTGAGTTTGAACCGATAGGTACGCGATGTGCACTTTTCAAAAACCAATTGTTTTCGTACTTTAAAATTAAAAACAACTAAACATTGAAATAATCGTAAATTAATTTACGTTTACAGATAAAGAAAAGCCGAATGTTCTCTACGCGAGTGGCTCTCAACGGAACAATTTTGTTTTGCTTATCTTTGGTTTTCTGTGTTTGGTAAGCGAGAGATACATGACGAAAAAGGATCAATTGAGAATATTAATTAAACAAGAAAACGAATTGCGCGAAGAACTGGGTTTACCGAAAAAGGTGCCCAATTTTTTGATGAAGGATTTGGATGAATACTACAAAGAAATCAAAAATGACATGGCTGAATTGAGACATTTACTTTGTAAAAGGCAACAGCAAAATGCAAACTTAACTGCTTAAAGATTTTAAACGAGTAGAATTATTGTAATTTAGTAATTTACTGATTGTAAGCGATCGGCAAAAAATAAAGTGTTTAAAAAGACGTTAACTTATTGCTTGAAGATAACTGTTTTGGTTTTTACAGTGAAAATAGGGCGAAAAGAGAGGAGAGCCGTGAACTGCACGTCGCATGTTCGTCACAAATGGTGAGTGCATATTCAAGGCTCTGATCAAAGTATGAGTGCGGTGCGCCTAAAACGGTGTACAATGCACTCGAATGCGATCGGTTGCATTTGCTGTTTGTGAGGCGAGAAAATGATCGCAAGATTCAGCGTCAAACAGTTGAAAGTGATTTGTGCCGTTTTCTGCTGCTGCACACTGGCATTGAGTGAGTATTGCTTTCGAAATGATCGGCTACAGATACATCTCAATGTATTTGCCTTTCAGTCATCTGTTTGTACAATGAAATGATTCGCGAAACGGGTACCATTCAAATGCTGCCAACCACCGAAAACTCAGCTCCAGCTCTGAGCGAAGACGTACTCACTGTGATAAAGCAGTTGGAAAATAGAATTCATAAATTAGAAAGTGGATTGCCGAAAAAATACCCAAAAGTGAAGCATTTACCGTTGAAAGATCGAAAGCGAATTCTCATTACGGGAGGTGCCGGTTTCGTCGGATCTCATCTGGTCGACAGACTGATGCTCGAAGGACACGAGGTGACCGTTGTCGACAATTTCTTCACTGGTCGAAAGAAAAACATCGAACACTGGATTGGCCATAAAAACTTTGAACTCATTCATCACGACATTGTCAATCCTTTATACATTGAAGTCGATCAAATCTACCATCTCGCATCGCCGGCATCACCTCCTCATTACATGTTTAATCCTGTGAAAACGATCAAAACAAACACATTAGGAACTATCAATGTGCTCGGTTTAGCGAAAAGAGTGGGAGCTACCGTTCTCGTTGCATCTACATCCGAGGTTTATGGTGATCCCGAAGTTCATCCCCAGGATGAAAACTATTGGGGTCACGTTAATCCTATTGGACCTCGGAGTTGTTACGACGAAGGAAAGCGAGTTGCCGAAGCATTATGTTACGCTTATGCCAAGCAAGAGAATGTCGCCGTTAGAGTGGCTCGCATCTTCAACACTTACGGGCCACGTATGCATATAAACGATGGTCGTGTTGTGTCTAACTTTATTTTACAATCACTCAAAAATCAACCAATTACTATTTACGGTACTGGAAAACAAACACGATCATTTCAATACATCTCTGATCTCGTCGACGGAATCATAAAGCTAATGAACAGCAATGTTACTTCACCTGTAAATCTAGGCAATCCTGATGAATATACAATCGAAGAGTTCGCTTCCGTTATTCGTACACTCGTTGGCGGTTCGAGTGAAATTGTTTATTTAAAAAGTGTTGAGGACGATCCTCAACGGCGTAAACCAGATATATTGAAAGCCAAAAAGTATATAAACTGGTCACCGAAAGTGCAATTAAAAGACGGCTTAAAAAGCACAGTTGAATATTTCAGAAATGAACTTATTTACGAAAGTTACAAAAATACGCGAACGCAAAGTTAGTTAACGATGTGTATTTATTTATTGTTCGTTTGTTAAGTGTGATCTCTTCAATTTCATATTCAATGAGTTTGAATGTTCAAAATTACCTCAACAATTTTGAATTCAGTTCAAGTGAATTAAACGCTGAGAAAGGCATTGCACATATCAGCAATAAAATCATTGTTGTTTTGAATTTGAATCTACCTTAATCACAAGTTAAGACAATCTCATCTACAAAACGATATTATAGTTTCTGCATTCTTCAGTTTCTGTTTAATAGTTTACTTCTTTCGACATCAAAATTTGTTGGAATTACAATACTTTTCGCAGAGTTTATTGTAATAGACATTATGCCATTAATAATTCCAATGAGGATAGGAATGTTAAAGTTTTTTTTTGTTTTTTTTTTAATAAACAAATCCAAGATTCGAGTTTAAGTAATAAAAAAAACATTCGAAATTATTTCTCTTTGTTCAGATTAATTGACGAATAATTTTAGACCATCATATGCCATTGAGTTCTACTAGGTTAATTGGTAAATGCTAGTGGGTACATTCATACCAAACAGAATATTATCAAACATTATAACAACTCCAGTAGGAAAGTTTTTGTTAACAGGAGAGTGCGATCTATTTTCGTTTCTTGTTTCGAAAGTAACAAATTAATTTTTTTTTTTCTCAATTTCTATTATTTTTAAATTCAGATCCTTAGTCTCTTATAGGTTTTACGGTTGATTAAATATTTTTTACTATGATAATGAGTTAAACTTGTTAGAGTTGAAATTTTTGAGATAAACTTAATTTTTATGATCGACGAATCGAAAAAATTTCTCTTATATCATCATCATCATATCATTATCAGAGACACAAGTGTGAGAAACAATCGTACGTATGTTTATGTTTGCATTCTCATCTGTTCATTAACCTTGGAGCGATTTGCTCTTACAAATCTTTATCATATTTTCGTTAAATTTAGAGTAAATTCAATTCTATAGTGTAAATTGTTTGAATGTTCTCATTGATGAGATAAGCGTAAAAACGATTCAAAAAAGGAAACGTGTTTGATATCGAGAATTTTGTTTGAGCGTTTTGATCAGTAAAAATATACTCCAAATACAGTTACCACACAATATAACGAGCTCTGCAAAGTTAAAAATTTATTAACTTATAATGATCTTTTGAGAAAAAAAGATAAAAATTTAACCGATTCAAATGAAAAAGTAGCACAACAATCTGTATCGGAATCCCAAAAGCATTTGCTCCCCAATCTACAGTAGAAATTTCAATGTTTAAAAATAATTCGAAACTAGAACGTGTTTACACTTACTTTAATCCAGCTCCTCTTTGCTCCCCAATGAGAACATGAACAATAAATTTGTAATTTTCGAATTCTTTTTCTGCTCATTAATGAATTAACGAAATTAGAACTTTTTTTCGATTTTAGATTATTTTGCAAAATACCTTTCAACTTTTGAAGAATTAGAGTCGAAATATTTTTACTCCAAGTGCTCGCTTCTTTATCGTTGTACTCCTTCGACAATAATTCTTCGTTCAAAATCGTTTTGATCATATTTTTAACGACTGTGGCTTTAAACCTGTCGATAAATGTAAGTTCGTCAAATGTTGAACGAAATATTTATTCATTACTTTTTATCATTTTCAGGTCTAACATTGTACGAATGTATTTGCTTGCTCATTTTAGCGTTTGTTGTACATTTGTCTCATTGGTAACCGTTGCTTTTCGAGCGTCTTCGTGAAAAATTTTCTATAACAATAGAACCATAAAAACTTTGATCAATAATCGATCGAAATCATTGTAGACGTTAAAGAAGTACGTGTCGCCTGCTCTTTTGAGATTGAAAATGAACAAAACTTACTTTGCTCGACGCAAAAAGTGGACTCCTCGCAGTATGGGTTTTGTGATACGTGAAAAGTAAGTAAATAATAAATGAAGCGTGTTGTAAAACTTCAAATGAATCGTGTTTCTCATCAATAATCGCAATTATTTTTGAAAATTAAGGAAAAGATGATAAAGCGGTGCGGTAGGTAAAGTGGAACAAAAATTATATCAACACATTCTCGTTAATTAAAAGTTGTCAAACTTTTTGAGAAACTAAAGATAAGCATATTTATTGGATACCGAAAACAAAAATTCAATTGGGTAGATTTATAAAGAAAGGTTGCTTCCAGCAATATGACATCGTTGGAAAACCCTTTCTTAATAAAACTATTCAATCAATAGTTTCATCGAACCATTTATTAAATGATTGTTCCGCTTATAAAACTCCCGCTTAATCATCTTTTTTTATAATATTGTCGATAGAAAGTTTGACTAAAAAACGAACTATTTTAAGGACGAGGTTACTTTCAATTAAAAATGGATTTGTATCGCTGATCGCATTCGCCTTCTTTGATTTCCCCTCATTAATTAGAAACTCATTTTTATAGTAAATGATCGGCTAAAGATAAAAAATTTAATGATTTTGATGATAATTTAATTTGAATTTTTAAGGCTTATAATTTATGGTCCTATTTATAGTCTTGATTTATGCTTTGGTTTATAATTTATGTCTTACAATTTGTGATATTTTTTTTGTAATTAATAAAATTTATCTTTTATCTAAACATTTAAGTGATTTATGTTTCCTCAGTCTAGTCCAAAATTCAAATCTTATGATAAAATTTTCATCGATATAATTTATCAGCCTCGGGTAAAAATTTTATTTCTATGAAAGTGTGCAGCAAAATTTTTTTGGCTGCTCTCTTAGGCGTGATTCTACATGTTGCTTCACTTTTTCAACGCTTTCTTCCAGGTTTTGATTGTTTTTTCTCAAATGTTCAAGTTCATTTATAAAAAATGCTTCGTTTTCTCGAATATCATCCACTTCTTTAGATTGTTTATTCACAATCTCTAAAGAGCTTTTGCTTAAGTTTGTCACTTCTTCTCGCAACTCTTCGATTCGTTTGTTTTGTCTAATGTATGCTGTCAAACCAAAAGCGATGATTACGACTGTCGCCAAAAAACATGTAGTAACAATCCAAAATGATCTGCTTTCTTCTTTTTCATCTCCACGTGGCTCGATTGGAACATTTTTACTTGTTTTTATTTGTTCTAATCCATTTTCTGTTTAAAAAATGAAAAATGATTGTGAATACAATGTTAAAATAATACGCCGTCTAAACTTGCAACTGATTTAATCAATGTAAAATTTTTTTGAAAACTTCATTGTTGAGAAAAAAGAAAACAAACCTTTGACCACTTTAATATTATTCAGTCGCAAAAGTTGTGATTTATTTTTCATTGCTAAGAAAAGCACGTTTTGCTCGTTGCTTACATGGTTTTCATATCTACCAAAATTAATTCCAACATTGTATTCAATTTTCGGTTGAATCCAATGTTTTGGAGAATGTTGCAAAGTAAATTTTTTATAGTTATTCAAATACTGTTGGTAAGTTCCGACACCAATGTCTAAATAAAAGTTTGAATCGCAATTGAAAATATCTTGCATAGATAATCTTGAATTGATGGATGCTGAATGCAATTTGTCCTTTTAAAAAATAAATTATTCAAAAAACAAGACTCTCTGAAAGTAAACTTACGGGAAATAAATTACCGTCGATCGTGTAAAAGTTCCAATCTTTAAAAATGAAAATTAAATCATTTATCACTAAAGTAGCGTCCATTGAGGAACAAGCATGAAGTTCCCGTGGCAATCGTTTTGCATAACGTTGCAGTTGATTTTGTCTTTGAGTCCAAAACCAATTTTCTGTATTTATTGTCAAAAAGCTAAGAATAGTGAATAACTCAATTTTTTACCTTTGAAAAGATAAATTGTATCATCTTTAAGATTCTTGCTTTTCCAAAAGATTGCCGCATCAACTCTGTCACTATTTATTTTGAATTCGCTTAAGGCAGCTTTCTGAACAAGTTTCATTTGAAAGAAAATAAACACAGTGTCATCCTTTATAGAAATTCAGATCAAAAAACAGTATTAATTTAGATTTCTTTTTAATACTTTGATAAAAATATTATTTTCTTGTCTATCTGTGTATGAAGCATCTAAATACGGAGGCAGCTGCTGCCAATATTCCGATATTTGTTTAGCATCTTTAACGAACGGTGGCAAAATTTTATCAAGCAACCAAAAGTATTTGCCTCTAAAGAAGTATATGGAGCCACCATTCAATTTAATTATTGTATCAACAGAAGGAGTGAGACACATTGGTTGAGGACATCCGAACCACACTTGATTGAATCCGAGAAACTTCTGACGCATTTCTTTTAGGCTCTTTTAAATAGAAAAAAGCATAGCTAACTAATTTTCAAAGCGTGATATAGTCAATATTTCACTATAAAATATGAGACTGGCTCGGTTACGGCAACGTAAGATTATGTTATTTAGACGACTGATCTCATTTATTTCATAAAGACTTTTCCAACAATGTTGTCAACACTATTAGTGTCAACATAGATAGGGAAACTGAAAGCCTCGTATCAGTGTTATTTATTTGCTTTTAGATATCGGTTTGTATATAAAGACCTGTGCACATTAATTAAACTCTAAGTTAGTAGCAGGCAGTTTCAAGTCGTTTGTGTATTGGCCTCCTTAATTCTGTTTCTATTCTGCTTCATTAACATTCCCATCTATGAGTCTTGGTACCACTTCCATCTATGTGACAATGTGGTGTAAAACATTATAAGCGCTTATAAAATAAATAAACTCATATTTAATGATAATACCGATTCTCACTTGACGTTGATTCATAGTTTCAATCAATCTTTACTGAAATAAAAAAACGTCCAAATTGGACTTGCACAAAGTATTATTGCGGTCTTGCGCGTGTAGTGGTGATCATTTCAAGATGAGCTCGTTCGCAAATTTAGCCTCCAGTTTCACTCTCTCTCTCTTATTCATGTTTTCGTCAAAAAGTATTTTTCAACACAAAAATTATCGATAAAAATGTGAGAGACCCTCAACAAATCATCCTATGGAAAAACTAATATTAAAAAACTATTGAGTTCAAAAACAATTAATTTTTAATTTCAAATAAAAAATGAAATTCTGTCTTATCGATGAATGGGTAGTTAATTCTTTTTGTGTTTAGTTCAAAGATAGCTTGAATGCATATAAAATGAAGGAAAAAGATTTGAAAAAAATTTCAAAATCTATTTGAAAGTAAACAAAAAAGTTTTAAAAAGAGTGAACAAATTTTTTTTTAATAAGGGTAAATAAAATATGGGGTTATTCAAAAATTGTACTCACTTTGCAACATTTAAAAAATATGTTCAAACAAGACAAATTTATCGTTCTTTTTTAAGCTATAAAAATTTTTATTACAACTCTTAAACTTTAAAATTTTTTAAGTTAATTTTTGTGCAATTTCAGTTTGGACAGGTATTATAAAAGATGTCTCATAATTCTGTCTCAAAACACTGAAAAATTGCTTTTAAGATTGATGTTTCAACATTAATAATTATAGATAAGAATAATTATACATAATACATAATTAGATAAAACATATAAAACAAACAGCGTGAGAATCGGTTGAGATTTAGGCCCGCAATCGAAAAACAATTTTTCGCCATAGACTTAATGTTTGAACACGAATAACTTGTTTCACGCGCAAAATTCGCACCTATGACGGGGGTAATTCTTAATACACTAATGAAGTTCTATCTGCACACTAAGCTTCATTGAAATCGGAAATGGGCACAAAAAATAGATTCCTTGTTAGCTAAAAGAAAGTGAGCAAATGTTCTGATGGACAAGTTTTCATCAATACGACGATTAAAACTTGAAATTTTTTTGAAAACATAAGGTCATTAGATTCTAAAAGTTGAAAATTTTAGATTAGCATTTTGCGCTCTTTGGCTGCCATGACGTTTAATTCAATTTTCATGCATTTACGCATATAACAATGGTGAATACCTACAGGTAGCTTTAAAAAGAATGAATAGCTTTCGAATCTGAATCGATTTGTTTCTCTCTGCTTTAAACGAAGGTGTTTTATGCTCTGCAGTTGAATGTAGGTACGCGAAGAAGTGATTGTGCAAACATTATCCAAAACAGGCACATTATTTTCACGAATGGAATTTACAGCTGCCATCAAATTTCCACTGACAACAAAAATGCTGCCATTTACCAGTTCAAAGACATCATCGATTTGCATTGAAGGTCCATCAGCGCAAAATACGTTGACATCACTTTCAAATGATATTGAAAAAGTTAGCTGATCGAGAAATAAATTTAAATTTATTAGTATTGAGTAATATTTTAAAGAAATCATTCTAAATTTCATGCATAAATAATTGCGTAACTCTGTTGCATTGTTGTTCGCAAACAATTGGTATAAATAGTTACATTCATCAACTTAATTGGCTTTTAACTTTGTAAATTTATTGATACGATAGACCAGGTTGTGACAATAAACTTTAATATTTTTTAAAAATTGAGTTTAACGTTTTTTTTTTTAGAATACAGCTTCAAAAATTTTAGTTTGTTGTAAATTTAAATAAATTTTTAGGCAAAAATTAGATTTTGAAGATTTTGTGCGGTTGATAGAAATTCTTTATTCGTAAACGATTCGAGATTTTCTTTCACTTTTTGTCGAATATAATTTCTTTGGTGTTTGAGAGCGATTTTGACTGCTTGATTCACTATGCCCAAAGATCGAATGCTCTCTCTAAACTGCTTCACCGAATCCACTGTGAGGCGGTAATTGATCGTTTTCGCGAGAAAATCGATTGTCACATTCAACAACGATTCAATGTCAAACCAAATGTCCATTGATCCACGAAGTGAGACAAGCTTATCGAAAAATCGTAGACTGATCTGCGAGTGTACTCGCGAGGGTGTAACAAGAAGTACACTTATCTGGAATGTACCATTGTGATAGTTAATTAATCTACAAGCGTTTTTTCTGTGAATTTGATTCAAACCAAATGCCTTCACGTGATGCAGTTTTGCCCGCCCTAATGTAAATTCGTAAATTTTTTATGACATCCTTTTTAGAAAGTAAATTAAGTCAAACGAATTTGAGGAGAGAGAGAAAGTGAAATCGCGAACGAATGCGTACGTGAAAACGATTGCATCAATTTACGGCTGTCAATGAACTGAGCAAAGTTATAAGCATCAATAAAGTACTTTAAAACATCGATAAGTGAAGGCAAACAATTGCCAACAAGTTCGACATTTTTTCTTCTCGAGTGCTGTAGCTTGTATAGCAAAGCTGTTCGACAAACACAAAAAACTAATTCTTTCGTTAATAGCGAAAGAGAGCGAAAAGTTTTCCGAACCCGAAAACTGCCTGAAGCCGGTGCTATTGTGTTTTCGGATTCAAAGGATGTTTACGAAAAAGTTATAGTTTACAGAAACTTTTTTGGGCGCTTGAAAAAGCGAAAAGCATTTTTACGATTCAAATTTCATATGATTGAGTGTTTTTCTCGAATCTTTCGATTCTTTTTTTAGACAAGCGAAATGAAATGAACAGCAACTAAAGGTCAAGGTTTTAGAGCGCACTTGTATTTGTACTTACTTACCAACGCGTAAATTGATTCTATAGTCAGGAATAGAAACGGGCTCTGAGCTGTTGAATGAGTTTAAATACTCGTCTAAAAACGTGTCGAACAATTGATTGATTTCAATATTTTCGGTTTCAAAGTATTTGTTGATATCCTCATTCAATTGATCGCAATATAATTCGTTTTCATAGCATGCATCGAGTGCATGAGAAGAAGCCAAGTATCTCATTCCTTTTTGAAAATAATCCTCCGCATAATTCGTTAGCAGCCGTGCCTGTAAAAATTTTCCCACGTTTCCCTCTTCTTCTAACTTCGACTCGAGAATATCGGCTTCTCTCACAAAATCTTCGCGAGTTCGAAGTGCGTTTGAAAAATCGCTCAACGCTATCGTTTCATTATTAGCGACTTTTGATTGATGAGTCGATTGCAAGGTATATTGTATTGAAATTAGCACCAAAAAGCAGCGCACACGAATCATTTTTAGAGGTGTAAATTGAAACCAAAGAAGAGCATCACTTTAAGCGATAAACGTCAATGAACTAATTCGATCATTAATTAAATTATGATTCGTTCGTTCTACCTTCGAAAGTGTGATAAATTGCTTATTTCTCAACATAAGAGCTTTTTAAGTACGCATTTGGCTTCTTCACTCGCTTCTGATTTTCACTTGAATTTTGATTATATTGCATAAAGTATTCTTCAATCTTAGAAAAATCAAGCGAGCACAAACTCACCTACTGATTTACAATTTTGCAAACTCCTATCCAATAAAATCTTGTCACTTCACTTTAAACTCGCTTTATTGCAAAGCGATAGACTTAAAAGATTTTATTGGATACGAGTGTACAAGCGAACTTATCAATCGATTTGTTTTCGAAGTGTTTTCAAACGATAAAATAACTTTTACAAGTGTTTTCCAGCTCGATTACTCTACAGAGTTTATTTCAAATAATTCACTATTAAAAATCAATTGTAAAACCAAAAAATGAGATTCTCACAGTTGTCGGTGGCGTTTTTGCTAGTAAGCGTTTTTTCATCAGATGTTGCTATTGCGGCAATCAGTTCCTCGCTAAAGTGTAAATGTGAATCAAATTGTGCAGAAAACGATGAGGGCGAACAGTTTTGCGACACGATACAGAGAAAAGCGAATTTTCTGAATGAAAAATTTCGAAACGAGAAGCGCGAAGATAAGACGAAACTTTTAAATTTCTGGAAGTCAGTGAGTCATTTGCGTTTGAATTTTTTTGGTTCAATTGAAATTCTCGACGCGGCGAAGCGCAATTACTTTCTCTTCAAAGAACTCAATGTTGGCGTTCGTAAGTTTTACGACCACTTGAAGAGTGTCGAAAATAGTGCCACACTCGAGCATTCATTTCAACTCATTGAGCCCGTTGATTACATTCTCCGTTATTATCGTAAATTTTACGCACAATTATTCGATCCTTTAGAATTGGAAGCGAAAAACTTTGAATATACACTTTACGTGAAATTAGGTACGTTTAATTTGAAATTGGAAAATTTCCGTCTCTCGAATTTCATTCATCGCTCGAAAGCAAATCATTTGAATTACTTTTCACTTATGAACACGAATTTGTTATTTTCTAATTAAATCCGGTGAAATGAGTAATGCGCTCTTAAGATACATTTTCGCAGGGTATTGTGATGCAAATTTTAGATTTTTAGAATGAAAAATTCGCTTTTTTTTAACGGCTCAACCCCACGAATATGAAGGGCAGATTGCTCATTATGCAGACTATCAATTAAAATGAGAGTTTCCTGAAAAGCATGCACCTCTTAACAGTTTAAAACATTTAGTAGACAAGAAGAGCTCTCTGCGTGTTGAGAATAGGCCCCAAAACGCTTAAAGGGTAAACAAAATAACTGTAGCACGTCTGTTAAAATTATTGTGAAAAAAACTATCGCGAATGACAATCATTTTTTCATTTATTGTTGTTAACTGAAAAAGATTGATTCCTTTATTTTTACTCTTTCAAATTGCAGCGAGAACAGTTAAAATATTTAGTAGACAAGAAGGCCTTTCTGTGTGGCGAGGAGAGGCCCTAAAACGCTTAAAGGGTAAATAAAATAACTGTAGCACGTCTGTTAAAATTATTGTGAAAAAACTATCGCGAATGACAATCATTTCTTGTTTATTGTAGATAACTGAAAAAGATTGATTCCTTTATTTTTACTCTTTCAAATTGCAGCGAGTAATAAAAATATTTTTTTAGTTTTTTTTATGGCCAAGCAAACAATAAAAAAGAAAAGCAAAAAATGCTGAGGGCAACAACATTAAAAAATATTTTCAAACAGTCCATAACCGAATCGCTGTCTCAGCGCTCAGGTATGCATGTGGGCTAAAAATTTCATATTTAAATTTGAGATTACCTTTTAACTTCCCCATAATTCAAATGAATTTATTTTAAATTCTTTTTCAAGCGAACTTATGTAAAACTTTTTCTATTTTTAGACCTCCCTTAACGTGAAAATCAAAAAAAAAAAAAAAAAAATTACCAACCCAATGACGTTACTCATTCTTCGATTCTCTTTCATATAGCCGGACTCGACATAATCGACGCCAAAGTGTTCGGGTTAGCAAACATACGACGAGATGGTGCATTCACTATTCATCAGATTAATAATTCGCTGTATTACGCAAACGGAAATCTGAGTATACCGTTTGAAATCGAAAAACAAGTGAAACTTTATTATTTTGGAATATCAAATATGGAAAGCAATGCGAGCACTAAATTCGAGGTTAAAATAAACATCGATCTATGTTTGGATCTAAATCAAAACGCATTGTTTCTATCTAATTTCACTGTGTACAACATAACCGATTTCAATGTCTCATTACACAACGCAGGTATTTTAGATACCACAGTTTTCGAAGCATTTGTAGCTGCGAATCGTAAACACATACGAACTCTAATTAGAGATGTTGTCGATGAGAAAATGAAACTAATCGAAAGCGAAAGATACAATGTTAAAGATTATATTCGCAGTCTTGTGATAAGCCGAAATTTTTAAGTCCTTCACATATTTAACTGTCACGAAGCGAAACAAAAAAATTTTGCAACTAAATGCCTTCGTTTTATCCCACAGCTTTTCATTATTAAGAAAAATTAGTTGTTTTCATGTAAACAACTTATTTTTTCGCTCTCTAACTAAATTGTTTGAATAAAATTCTTGATTGCATTCAATTAAATTCATTTTCTTCAAAACGACTTTTAAATTTTGTTATCCTTCAAAAGAATAATTTCGAGATGATAAACACGAAATTACATTGTAATCGGTGTCAATACAATTTCTGTGCTTTACACATTTTACTTTCACTTTTTGTAACGATTGCATCGAGAAAAAGCTTCTTTTTCAGTGAACAGTTAAAATTAAAAATTCAACTTCTTGAAGAAGAAAAAAAAGTGAAAAATTAATCGTTTCAGCGTAAGTCCGTAGGTTGAGTAATTAAATTTCTGTGCAAAGTGTAGCAATGCTAATTTACGTGAATCGTAAAAAACGCAATAAGGAAAACTAAATAAAATGTGGGATCAAGTGAAATTGAAGTTATTTTCTAAAGTTAGTTTGTTGTTTGCGAGGAAATCACGACAACGGCGATAATTCTCTGTTAATTGTGTTTGTCTTACAGTGTACACCGGAATTGATGTGCAATGTGCAATTGCCAAATTCTAAAGTAAACTTCGCTTTTCAACAAGCTCAATAATCAAGCGAATTCTCGATTTTGAAAGTGTTGTCGCGGTGTTTGGTGAACTCACGCAATTAGATTTGATTTTTACACGAATTCACGCATTTTTGTGTTAATGCGATTCGAAGAATCTCAGCGTTACTCACAAGGATTGCCCTCAAGAGGCCTAACGAAGTGTTGACCCATTCGGAAAGGTTAAACACCCGGTTTCACGCCGTTTCTGGGTACACAAACCATTGCCATCGCACATTGAAATGATTTTATTTGGAAGCCACACCTTAAATAGCCCTTAAACAATTTTGCGCTTGCGAAATGCCCAGCAAAAGCGACGCGAATCAAACTGAAGCGATTGCGATGGGTCGTCTACATTCGTTTCCGCACCGCGCGAATGAGAACGAAAAGATGCGATAATTTCGACTGTCCGTCAGCTCGCAATTAAATGCTCGTTAAATTAAGTGTCGAAACTCCACACAAAAGACAATTAAAGCAAACTCAACCTTCGAATAGTAAATAAATGTTTGATGGTTAAGCATAAATGCGAATTGAGATTTGATGAATTTAATGAAGCGAAAGATGTAAGGATTCGCCTCGTTTTTATCTGAAAGCAACCGAATGAAGAAGCCTTGAGAGCGGAGAATTGTGCGCGTATCGCTCTGTGTACATCGTACAGAGACAGGTACACTGTAAACAATTGTTCACGGATTCAGCTGCTTATTGTTTGTGTGCGAGTGCTGCTCACCACGTTTCGAGAGGCGGAAACGGTACATCCTTTAGCCGGAGTTTCCTCATCATTTGTCTCATCTTCAGTTACATAATTACACAAGCTGCGGTTTAACACAGAGAGCTACGGCAATCAAAAGGGGTGTGACTTATGTCCATGAATTTTTCATTGTGAACAGTGCGTAACGTGTTTCTACAGTGAGTTCTCCATCGGCGAACGGATACTCGCGATTGTGTGATTCACTCTCGATCTGTTCAAATTCCGATCGACTGATATAAATAAACTCACCGCTGATACACTGCTCGTCATTTTCATTCAGTGTGCAACTCCAGTGATCCAACGATTGCGCGTTCAAGAAACGATGAACATGGACCTTATCCACCCCTCACTCGTACTCTTAATCTTAACTTTGTTTTTAATTCAATTTTGTGTTTCCTCAAATAACGACATCAATGGAATGGTAAGTCGTCGCTTTCTCATCCTTCTTTTTTTCATGCACAAGGGAAATGTAGTTTGCTTCTGTTTTCTGACAACTGTTTTACGTTCTGCTAATTTCGCTTAAGGCTTATGAATAAAAATAATTTTAATTAAGCAACAAAATGAAGTGAAAGCAATTCGCTTCTCTTCTTAACTCTTTGCATTTAATTTAATACTTTTCATGAATTAAAAATTAAGTTTTAAACTTGCGGCGTGCGGTATGCAAAATAAAACGCGAAGTAATTCTTTCTAAACTTCATTTTAATTATAATTATCCAAACTTAAAAGCGTAAAAATTCCATGATGAAATTACCGGTTGTCGGTTTCACGCCGCTCCTTTTTCACTCTCGATTTTTTGAAAATTAATGAAAAAATTCATTTTTAAATCAATTAAAAGAAAATTTGAAAAACTCGACTAACGCGAGCTTCGCATTTTATCTCATTTCCTATCGAGAAAAGCAGAAAGGAAAAAAGTTTAATGTGGAAGTTTTAAAGAAAATTCGATGAAGTTTAAACGAATGTTAGAAATATGTTTGACGTGAGACGAAGGAAAGTTTTGCAGATATATTTCAGCGATGATTGAACTTGACGCAAAATCAAATTTCTTTTTATTTCGAAATTGACTCGAAGCACTTGAAATGAGGATTTAATGAGTTCTGCTCTTCTTTTCTCGAGTACGAGATGACAAAAGACGACAGAAGTACAACAACCCCAATTTGTAGCTCTTGAGAGTGCAAAAGAAAGCGAAAGTGGTAATATAACGCGTGGGTGTCTTCTTTGAAAATTCAATGCTCTTAAGGCGATGATTGACCCTAGTTCAATGTCAGATGCCTTCGGGGCGCTCACCAGCAACAGCACCCCTACTCCGAATTATAGCATTGTCACTATTTTCCCCTTAAACATCTCATGCGTCGATTGCGCGATTCTTATGAGTTAAACGGCAAATCACAAGAACGAATGAGTAATTTCACAGTGTTTTTTCTGCTCGCGATTGCTTCCGTACAGATTTCTTTCGATTTAAGGTAATGTAATACTGCGTTGTGAATTAACTAGACATGATGACAAGCGTTTAAAACTTTGCGATTTCGTCGATATTGCTTACGTTTTCTTCGAATGAGCATAATTTGCATTTTGACACTTGAAACAAACCACTGCTAAATTCGCAAATTTTGTCATGTTTGATGGCCACTTATTTATTTGATTTTACGCGTGCATTTGTTGAAAAAGAAGGACACGAAAGAGATTAAAGTTGCTTTAAAAATTAACTAAAAACATTGAGATCGAAGGTTGAATCAACGATTACGATTAATGAAGGAATGTGAATAATAAAATTTTATAATTTCGTTTTTTGTCGAAAGTTATTTTTTTTAAAAGAATTTGTTGATGAGTTATTTCACTCAATGTAATCATATTTCTCTGAATCAAACGAGTAGATTTCACAGTTTCCAACGAAAAGATCATTGTCCCACCGGATGAACAGTGCGTCCCGCGTGAACTTATCCTTGTAGTACCCAGTGGTTGAGCGACAAGATCTTTTCTTAGCAATGGGAAGATGCATTACGATAGCGTTTGCTGACGGTAGTTGTTTCAAGGAAAGTTTTTGCCTTTCTTTTTCTGAAGAGAATTAAAAATCGAAGCAAACAATAGAATGTCGCACTTACAGTCGTCAGCATAAGTTTAGTTCGCTAATTTTTTTTTTTGCATATCTTTCAAGCATTCGACCAACTGTTTGTTGTTAGCGATGCTTTGCGTAATAACTCAGCATTGCGTCACAGTAAGATTGCATCGTTATGTGTAGTTATTAACAACTAGAATTCGTGTTTTGTTTACAAATAAATATGCAGAAAATTTATTTTATCAAAACAAATCGACCGAAAAGCGAAGAACGCTTTTGAAAGTAAAAAATTCAAATGAAAAATTTTAAATTGATTCAAAATACTTTGAAAGCGATGAAAAGTATTGAAAAGATATTTTCAGGTGTGAACAAAATAATAACGACAGCGAAAACGAGAAAAAGTTCAGAATTTTTCAAGAGTCAAATTTGTGTACTTTTTGTGGAAGTAGTTTCTCGCTTTGAGACTTAGCGTTCGAGAGAAAGTTAAGATGTAAATATTGAAGGAAGAAAACAATGAAGCAAAGAAGAGCCCCAATCCAAGGTGACGCAAGCACGTAATTGTTTTCACTTTTTTATTGAGATTAAATTATACGCTTCATTAGCAATTTACTTTCTTGTTATCTTAATGACCACACATGACCACAATTTTCGCTAATCTTTGACTAATTTTTTTCACTCGCAGCTATATCTACAAAAATATGGTTATTTAAACGAAAGCATCGGCTCGGCGAAATTAATTCCAGAATCATCTTACATCGACGCGATAAAAAATTTTCAACGGTTTGCTGGTCTCAATGAAACAGGTAAGCAGACCACCGCTGTGCGCGCGGAAAATTAAATTCAATCGCAATCGGCTTTTTCACACTCTGTTTCTATTTTAGGCAAACTAGATGAAGAAACATTGACAATGATGCACACCCCTCGCTGTGGCGTTAAAGACATAGTCGGACACGGCGAAGAGGCTAAACGGAGAAAGCGATACGCGCTCCAAGGTGAGTTCGAATTCAATCGGCGATTGCGAAGCAGAAACACCTCCGAATAACGAAAAAAAGTGATGCACAAAATACGTGACTTAAAGTAACAAAGAAGAGTTTTGTTATTTTTTTATTATTCGAATCGAAAATTTCTAGCGAAAAAAGGTGCTTTCTCGCTATTTAAATGCAGCGTTGAGAGATGCTAATAGTGATGTAAGCCGAAGAAATTGTAGTGATGATTAATGCGAGTGGCGAGGATAAGGCCTTCTCATCAATTCTTTCTAAGGTCTTTATGCACATTAAATGTAATTTATTGGCGTACGAATCAAACGTACATAAATTATTGAGGAGAAATGAACGAAGACCAAAAGCTTCGAGCAAAAAACGATGAAAGAATGAAGACGAAGATTAATCTTTATTTAATAACACTCCTACTCAAGTCGGTGGCGTATTGAACAATTTTCTTTTAATAATGCTAACGTAATTCATAATTTCCTAAATGTCGTTTTTACGTTTTTTCTTCACGAAATGTGAATACAATTCGGAAAAATTTAAATTGCACGATATCGTTTTTTTATTTTCTCTCACTTATTTGCATTGTGTTCGTTTGTTTTTCAAATCAAATTTCTGAAACGAGGAAAACTTAGCAACCTATGAAATAGGAAAGTAAATTATTAGGTTTGCAAAAAACGCTAATGATTTCTGCGAACTTTGTGTTTGCTTCAAACTTTTGTAATACTGAAAAGTGCAATATTCACTTCAATTTTTTAGAATATTGTCATATGCCAAACTTTCTAATTACTTTTTGTTTGCAATTCCACTATTTTTCATTTGAATTTGAAATAATTCAGCTTCGAGTCAGTTCGTTGAATTATGAGATGCACTAATGACAATCGATAACAATAATGTTTCGCTTTCGTAAACTTTTGGCAATCGATCCGTGATATGAAACATTCGTTTTGTTTGTCATTTCGCTGAATAGTAAATGAATAGCGAGTGAATGCAAGCGAGCTTCTGAACAAACATTAAACAGTTGCACTTTTTTAAATATCAAGCATCATCATAATGCTTTGAATTCAAAAATAGTAATGCGACATATTACGACAACAATCACAAAATAATCAATGCAAATGCGAACCTTGAAAGTTTGTTCTTGAAAATAAATAATTTTAATTAAAGTAGCTGCTTATTCAAATGGAAATCGTCAAAACCAACATAGACGTTCGACAGCTTTAATCGCCCTCACGGCCGTTCAAAAGCTCTCGCACACTCGCCTAGATCGAATCGATTTTTTACAACTTACACTTGACATTTATCAATAGGCAGCAAATGGCGTAAAAATATGATCACATACGAAATATCGACGTATTCGAGAAAATTTGACGAGGCCACCGTAGACAAAGTCATACAACGAGCGTTTGACGTTTGGGCTGATGTCACACCCTTGACCTTTATACAAAAGAAAAATGAAAGAGTTAATATTGATATAAAATTTGTGAGACGAGAACACGGCGACGGCGATCCATTCGATGGACCTGGCAATACATTGGCCCACGCCTACTTTCCACAATATGGTGGAGATGCACACTTTGATGATGATGAGAGGTGGACACTAGAAAGTTATTATGGTAATTAGGAACGAAAAATCAGTCACAAATAAAAAATTATTTTCATCATCAGGTACAAATTTATTTCAAGTGGCAGCCCACGAGCTTGGACACTCTTTGGGCTTAGGACATAGTTCTGTACGAGATTCTTTGATGGCACCATTTTACCAAAGATACAAACCTAATTTCAAACTGCACAAGGATGATATTTTGGGAATTCAGGCTCTTTACGGAAAAAGAAAAGAACCAGTAGCAACCTCAACGACCACCACCACTACTACAGAAGCGCCCAAAGGCGAAAAGTCTACTCAGAAACCAATCGATGGTCCAGATGTTTCTTCAGATGCTCCTGATCTTTGCTTTGATTCAAAAATTGACGCCATAACAAGGATCAGCAATGGCAACACATATCTTTTCAAAGGCGATTACTATTGGAAAGTAGAAACAAATGGTTTAGCAGATGGATATCCAAGGCGTATATCTGCAGATTGGGATGGTCTTCCAGGCCACTTAGATGCTGCTTTAACGTGGGCAGATGGTAAAACGTTCTTTTTCAAGGTATTTAGTGTATATTTCTTAAAGATATTGATAGACGCTGTCTTTAGGGCAAAGAATATTGGAGATTCCATGATATGAGAATGGATTCTGGCTATCCAAAGAATATTCAAGTTGGTTTTGCAGGCATTCCTTCAGATATCGACGCTGCCTTTGTTTGGAGCGGAAACGGCAAAACATACTTCTTTAAAGGTAAGAGATGTTTGCTTGAAGAATAATGTTTTAAAAAATGATTTATAGGCAAAGAGTACTGGAGGTTTGACAGCAAAAACGATCCTCCTGTCAGTGATCGCTATCCAAAACCAATTAAGAATTGGGGAGGATTACCAAACAGCATCGATGCTGCTTTCAAATGGGAAAATGGTTTAACTTATTTCTTTAAAGGGTCTCAATATTATAGATTTAACGACATCGATTTCGAGGTAAGAATGTGTACAAAAAAGATCGAAATAACTCAGTTGGTCACAGGTCGACACCAAAGCGAGGCCAGCCTTTCCTCGACAGACGTCGATTTGGTGGTATGACTGCAAAACCTCGAATGCAGCACAAAAACGAGCCAGTTTATTTGGAAATAAGAAACCAATCTACGTTGGCATTATGCACAACAATATGGAAGAAGCGCGGGTCTCTGCTTCGTCATCTAATGTACTTGAAGTGGATGATACTAAAAGTGAATGGGTTAAACATGGAGGCGTTGATGATTCTTCAGGAATTAGCTGTAAGACTAACATAGAACTAACGATATTAAGTATTGTAATAACTTTTGTAATTAACATTGTATTCCATTGCACAGCTGCTTGACCAATGGTGTATTGTTTTGAATACACAAAAGAAACTCTGAATAACATTTTTCTTTTGGAACTCTTGGCGATTTTAAATTATTTGCGGTGCGAACACCAGACATAAAGTCAACTTTAATACTTAAAATTGTGAAGAACGTGTCGTCACCCTAAACATTTGTGATTATATGTAATATAATTTGCCACACAAAAGAATACGTCCATTTCAGTGAACAACGAACGGTCACACATTTCATTTGAATGAGCTTTAGGAATCGGTCACACATTATTACTGATCTCTATTACTTTTGCCTTAAAAAATTACTTGTTAACATTAAACAGTAAATTATAACTTAAAAACATTTCATTTATTGCTACCGGTGTATTCATCGCAAATTGGGTGCCAATTTCATAAATTGTTTATTTCATTTGTATTCATCTTTTGTAGTCATTTTAAATGCAATGTGATAGCAATAAATATTTATTTGCTTTCAACGTCAACAATTACATCAAGAGCGGTCGTTTTTGCGATTACGATTACGTGGTGCCTGTAAAAGAGAAAAAGAAGCGAGTAGACAAAACTTCTGAACTTCATTATTTATACACATGTTTAAAATGTTTTGAAAGCTAATTTTAAATTCAATTTACATCAATAAAACACAATGAATCATCATTACTCATCTAAATTGCTTATGTAATTTAAATAACTGCAATACAAAGCAAGTGTTTTTATTTTCTCAATGATTCTAACATTGAGAGCCCAGCTTTTTGTATTTTTCTGATTCACATGCATATCCGCTAACATGATTCAGTTAGAATTCAGGGTATTCTTAATTGTTATTAATTTAAACTAAAGTGAACAAATAACTTTTTACATTACCAGTCATGAAAACATTAACAGTTATGGAAGCGAATTGGCCGCTCTGGCAATATTCGCGGTATCTACAAGAAAATACAGTTTTAAGTAAATACAAAAAAAATTGAAAATTATCAAAATCATTTATTCTGATCATAGAATTTGATATCATCACACTCATGTTAGCATTAAGTTGATTTAACGGGTGATGACAAAATATAAAATTTTTCTTTTTCATTTTTGGAGACGTAGATATTAGATTTCTCACGCTCAATATCAATTGACTGAATTTATTTCGAAAAGGCCTATCTAACAATGTATGTATTGTAAGATAAGCCCTTTCGGAATCAATTCATTCAATTTTTGATTCAACATAAAGTCTTCAAAGTGGATTAAAGCATTTCATTATAAAAAATTAAAATTTAAGAAAACCTTTTGATAAAATCCAAAATGACACGCTTGCAATTTTCTATTTAAATTTAATATCTTAGATTAAATTTAAATTAAATGTAAATATAAAATTTAAACAGTGAAATTTGAGATAAACACAGTAGCTCAGTGGTATCGAGCGTGAAGCAAACATGTTTCAATCGCTGGGGTTCAAATCATGACAGGAGCGTAAGGTTTTGCGTTGTATTTTAAATTTTTGACTTTCAAAATTGCAAAAATTTTTCTTCTATTTGAATATTCCTAGATTCGAACCCTCGCCCTTTGGGCTCGGATTCTCATGCAACGATTGCGTTCCACGCTCTGCATAACTTAACCAGTATGTTTACCTTTACTTTCAATGTTTAAATTTAGTATCTTTTCTTTTTAAACAATTTTTCGTTTATCTTTTCACAAATGTAAATTGAACGAAGATTCATTTTCCATTCGAGAAATCTTAATTCTAAAAGTTCAACGTTAAAACTTTTATTTTTAAATTTAATATTTTAACCTTTAAATTCAACTTTTAAATTTATAAATAATTCATAAGCTTCATGTAATTTTGATGTGAATTGTTAAGTATGTCATTTGGCATGATTTGGTGCAATTTTTGACATTTTGGTGATGTGGTGCTAACTTTTCAAATTGGAGGTTTTTGGTGAAAAATTTTAGCGAAAAACCATTTATTATGTAATATATATGATATATCGATAAAGATCAAAATATTTTTAAAAAAGTAAAAATTTTGGCGCAAACCAAAATCCATGGCCCTACTAATTATTAGGGTTCAAACTTTCACACAAAACTTGTATTATTTGTATTGTGATTGAATATAAAATTTCAACTTAAAAAAGTTTTTGCATTCTACTGAACTTTCTATTGAATTATAGAAATTTGTAATTGATTTTCACTAAAGCAGGCGTCTACTTTTTAAACCTAGACTTTTCATTAAATGAAAAGAAATAATTGAATGAATTTATTCCGAAAGGGCCTTTCTTATAATATATGCATTGTTGGATAGGCCCTTTCGGAATAAATTCATTCAATTGGAGATGAATGTAAAGCTAAAAGTTCAAAAATCTTACCGAGTAGTAACGAGGATAATAAGGTCTATTTGGGAGAAAACCTCTACCAAGTCTCGCTGTTACTGTAGCATTGCCACAACTAAACCACCATTGAGAGATTAGACGCGGGAAAGGAGCTTTTATATTGTGTTCCACCTGTTAAAATTTTGGCTGAAATTTTGCAAGTGAAAATTTTAAAGAACATACTGCAGTAATATTATCATTAAAACGCCAATATACATCGTCCTTAAAAAAATAACTCTTTCTGTTTTGAGTCCATTGAAATGCAGCATCCAAAGGTAGCTGAGATAATCCTTTCCAAATTGCAGAAATAGACTTTGGGTACTCATGTGGTATTGGTGGGTTTTTAGAATGTTCGTAACGCCAGTATTTATCATCTACAAATATAAATAAGATCTCGATAGAACCAATTTACTTATTTCTCAAAGTTAAAAAAGTTCAAAACCTTTGAAGAAATATAATTTTCCATTTTTACTCCACTGAAGCGCAGCATCAATATTAGACACATTCAATCCTTGGAATACACTCGAGATCGGTTGGTTCTCCGCGATAGGAAGCTCAAAAGCTTTAAGATAAATCCAAACCCCACTTCCCTTTGATAGATAAAAAGCATAAAAGAAAAAACATAAAGTAATAGGTTTTACTTTGAATATGTAAGTACGACCATTCATGTCGGTTACAGCAGCGTCTACACTACCAGTAAGTCGTGGAAAAGCCGTTGATATTGGAATAGGTTTACGAACTGAAAGTTTAGCTTTGGTTGGAATATAAAAAACGTTGTTTCCTAACGTATGAAAAATGAATACAGGGATATATCCAAGAAAGTTTACCGCTGAAAAAGAAGCAATAATTTTCTTTCATGCAGGTTGCGGCATCAAGTTTAATGCGTTTACACACATCTATTTCGTCTTCTTCATTATTTTCCAAGTCTGTTGTCAAAAGTCTGTTTTTGTTTTTTTGTATGTCTTCTTCATTTTTTCCTGGCTTTGGGGGATACAACATAGTGACCCCAGCTATGTCATCACTAGTTAAATTGATTAATCCAGTGTATGCAGGATACATTATGGAATCAAGAACATCTGAATGTCTTAATCCTAATGAATGGCCGAACTCATGAACAGCAACACTAAGCAAGTCTGACCCTTCTTCATCGCTGTTAAAAGTCCAATCTTCAGTATCATCAAAATGAGCATCTCCGCCAAATTCTGGATAAAAAGCATGAGCAAGAGTATTTCCAGGCCCATCAAAAGGTCTACGGTCACCATGATCCCCCGTTATGAACTTGATCGAAATGTCGACATCATTTGATTTAGGAGAGTGAATAAATCTTAGAGATGTTGGTTTCGACCAAATCTGTAAAAAATTTAATCTTTATTTTGGACTAGTGAAGTATAAATAAAATCTAACTAACTTCAAATGCTCTTCGAAAAACTTCGTCGATCTCCTTTCTCTTTCCTCGAATTGAAGATGATTGCGAATAAATTTTAACGTTCCATGTGAGATCTGTGTGTGACCATTCACTTCCTTGAAGAACATATCTTTTGCCTCTTCGTAAGCCTTTTTTGATTCTTTTAATTGGTTCGATGTCAGGATTACCACATCGAGGCTTGTTCATCATAGCCATTGTCGTTGAATCTAGTTTACCTAAACAGAGAAAATTTCAACATTAAAATATAAAATTAAATATAAAATTTTAAAATCATTCTAATTCTATTTTATTTACTCGTTTAACGATTAATGGTCAAATTATCAACTATTGAATACTTGGTACTTTTTACTGATAAGAAAGATTGTGGTTAACTAAATTATTCTCTATCATGTAGTTGGAGTTGAAATTTTCGCCAAGTGTTGTCAAACTTGAAAAATAAGCGTTTTTAAACAAACAATGCACTTATATAGCTGTCTAAAGAAATAAATACTAAAGCAATTTGATCGCTTTTAAAACAATTTTAACGATTGATTACCTGTCTCTGGAATTCCCATAAATCTTTGAAATTTAGAGATTATGGCCTTCACTTTATTTGGATCAATTGAATTTATTTTTCGAACTTCATTTTCTTTCATGTAGCCAAAATTAGCAAGAAATTGCTGTAAAAAATTAAGAATTTTTGAGTTAATGAGCTTAAAAAAAATTGYTACAAAAAATTGCTAAAATTAACACATACAGGGTSTGTGAATTAAAACGCACCACATATAAAGTCGAATAACTTTTTACCGGTCAAACCAAAAAATTTGATCTTTCACACAATTGTGCAAAAACATTCGCAACACAAAACGACACATAAGATAAACAAATCGGTTAATGCGTTCCCAAATAACGGCGTTTTCCGCAAACATGCCATTTTCAACTGAGCAACGCGTGTTTTTAGTTAATAAAAGCATTGAATTAAA